>JABUQX010097992.1:30000-32500 GCA_015478945.1 Trachelipus rathkii | reverse complement strand
ACTTTGGTGCGGTGCGGTGCCTGGTGCGCTTATCCTGGTGCGGTGCGGTACGGTGCGCAAAATTACGGCACTCGGCCAACCCAGGGGGATTCTATTCCTTGTAATCTACTGTTCCACCTGTTTTATATTATGTTATAATTCTCTGCATTCTGTATTCTTGGAAGAATATATATATATATATATATATATATATATATATATATATATATATATATATATATATATATATATATATATATATATATATATATATATATATATTATTACATATATATATATATATATATATATATATGAAGGTTTATAAAGGAAGAAAACTATAAATTTAGAGAAAAAGAGTTTAGAAGAAATAGATATAGTAGAAATACTATATATTTTTATATATATATGTATATATATATATATATATATATATATATATATATATATATATATATATATATATTATATATATATATATATATATTATATATATATATATATATATACATAGCTACCGAGCTGATACGTAGCATTAGCATCTACACGTTTTAGATCGTGCAACATTTTTTAATGGTTTGCGAGTTTATATTTATTTTTTATTAAATTCATTTGGGAACCCCAGTGCCTGATTAGAGGCCGTCTGCCTTCGGGAACGAGGCAGCTTCTCTGAAGTTCGACCCCGTTTGTTAGTGTCGCGGGTCGTTCTTTCCTCATGGGTTCACGCCGCAGCCTCATCTTGGCCGTAAACACTGTATATATAAAGTATTTTACACGGCCAAGTAGGGGGCTCGAGCCGACGGGGAACAGAGGGGGGGACGTTTTCCATACCCCGTAGGGGAGGGGCGGAGGAACCCCCGCGACACCCAAATACCAAAGAGCGGGGGTTCCGGAGACCCTCCCCGGAGGGGGGGAAATAGTCCTACCCTGTCGTTCCCCAGAAGGCCGAGAGACCCCCGCCTCCTGCCATCGGTGCGGTATACCCTAGTTCCCATTATTTTAAAAAAATAAAAATGAATATAAACTGCAAAGCCATTAAAAAATGTTGCACGATCTAAAAAGTACTACGACAAAGCATGCGTCTCTGGAAGTAATTATATAAAAAATTAAAATTTTTTTTTTTTTTTTTTTTTTAAATACACTGCTTTTCATGTTCTACATATATATAGTAAACTTTTCTTCTAAATAAACTTTCCTCAAAAGTCTATAGTTTTTCCTTCCTTTATGGTAACCTTCACCATATATATATATATATATATATATATATATATATATAAAGATATGTTGTTATATATACATATATATATATAAAAATATATATATATATATATTTATAAAAAAAATATATATATATATATATATATATATATATATATATATATATATATATATATATATATATATATATATATATATATATATATATTTATTTATTTAAATACATTTATATATATATATATATATATATATATATATATATATATATATATATATATATATGTATATATGTTTATATAGAATATATAGAAAATAAATATTTAATGGGAAGGTAAAGAATTACTGCCTTCTCCGGGATTGATGGATTCGCAACATGGCGGTGGTTCAATCCCGGAGAAGGCAGTAAATTCTTTACCTTCCCATTAAATGTTCTTTCTTTATCAACATCTTATATAATTGCGATTAATATGCAATATTTAACATATATATATATATATATATATATATATATATATATATATATATATATATATATATATATATATATATATATATAAATAAATAAATACTACACAGTAATATATATATATATATATATATATATATATATATATATATAAAGATAAATATAGATATATATATATATATATATATATATATATATATATATATATATATATATATATATATATATATATATATATATATATATATATATATATATATATATATATATATATATTGTAAATGAGCATTTTATGAAGAGCAGAAAGCTGAAAGAAATTTCTTTTTCATTGTTTTATAAAATTTTATGTTCAATTAATTTTGTTATTTTGTAAAAATGATGATATTTTTCTTATATTATTTTTTATTTATTTTTTATTAACGATGGCTTGTTCGTAAATTCTTTTTTTCTCTCTCTGTTCGTTAAAAATAATAATTTCATATATATAATAAAGTTTTACCGATACTCTGTATTTAAAATACAAATTAATGCACCCAAGGTTGTATCAAACATACCCAAGAAAATTTATTTAAAATTTATAAAAGCTCAAAATAATAGCTAACTCTTTAACAACGTTGTATCAATTTTATTTTAATAACAATACATAGTAATGACATGAAATTGAAAGGAAAATATTATATAACATTAATTTTTGCTATTTTTATTGTTTTCTCATTTTAATCATATATTATGTAAGAACTCAAAAATTTCAAAAAAATTTATGCTAACAGCCTATCTACACAGCTTACATTATATTTACATGTATTTTTGTGTCGCGTTTTATTTTACGATAAATTT
>JABUQX010097992.1:0-2500 GCA_015478945.1 Trachelipus rathkii | reverse complement strand
TGAGAATATTATTCCATACAGGAGCGAATAAGACCTTTATATAACTGGAGTATCTGAGCAGAAGAAAAAAATTCACGCAATCTGAACAAAATTCCCAGCTTCTTTGAGGCCATTTTAGCAACCGATGTGATTTGAGGTCTCCAAGACAATTCACTATTTATGTTAAGTCCTAGAATGTTATTGTTTTTACGGTTAAGACATTAGAGCCGTCAAAAAGGAATTAGGGAAAGTTGGAGGTATTTTATGGAGAGGAGCATATGAAGAAGTTGAAGTTTTCAAAGAGTTGAACTTCACAAGATTATGGTTAGCCCACTGAGAAATTCCTACCAAATCGGCAAGAGTTCAATCAGAAAGCTGTAGACGAGTAGGTAACTCTGGATAATAAACGAGCTGAGCACAATTAAAATGAGTAGAGGGAATGGAGAGTAGAGTCATTCGGCATAAGACGTGAACAGAGTTTTAGAAGTGCAGATAATGAACATGGTTTTGAGTGATAGAGATGGAATAAAGTTGGAGATCAAAACAGAACCTTAAGGAAAACCACAATTAACAGGAAAGAAGGAAGAGGATGCTCCATCAACCAAGGGCGGAAATGAACGACTCGAAAAGAGCCGAAACTAGACAAGAGTAAGCAAAGCGAAGGAGGAAATCCAAAGGAAGGTAGCTTAGAGAGTAGCGACGCATGTCATACCTTGTCAAAAGCTTTAGATATGTCAAGCGCTACCACACAAAACTCCCCATGATCCTTAAGGGCAGAAGACCATATATCAGTGAGATAGGAAAGGATATCACCAGTTGATCTCGAACGTCGAAAGCCATACTGACGATCTGAAAGAAGGGAATGAGATTCTATATGATCGAGGAAATGAGAGTTAAGGAGAGTTTCAAAGATTTTAGACAGAATACAAGTTAAGGCAATAGGTCGATAGTTAGAAGGATCAGAGCGGCTACCTTTTTTTTGGATTGGCTGAATAAAAGCGCGTTCCAGCATTGAGGAAAGAGTCTTAGTATTAAAGGCCATAGAGAGTATAGTTGAACGATGACAGGCGCCAGCTCAGAAGCACACTCCTTCAAAACACGAGGAGGAATGCCATCTGGGCCACTGGCCTTCCGAACGTTCATAGATCTCAGTATCCCATGTACCCGATCATGAGTAATGACAGGTAGAGACATTGGACACCTGAGAAGGGATGGAGCAGGAGGAGGGAGCCGGAATCGTCCAGGGTGGAATTAGATGAAAAAGAAGACCAAAGAGATTAGCCTTTTCAGAAGGAGTGTTAGCAACAGAACCGTCAGAACGGATAAGAGGGGAAAAGGCAGATTTAACAGATTTACAGAAGTTATTAGAGATGTTTTTGGCAAGAGGCCAGAA
Source organism: Trachelipus rathkii (assembly GCA_015478945.1). Classification (NCBI taxonomy): domain Eukaryota; kingdom Metazoa; phylum Arthropoda; class Malacostraca; order Isopoda; family Trachelipodidae; genus Trachelipus; species Trachelipus rathkii. The sequence continues at coordinate 1,128 of JABUQX010097992.1, read as the reverse complement.
ATTTTTATCAGAAGGAGAATCAAGAAGGGCAGCACACTTCCTTTTAGTGTAAGAACGCTTGGCCAGTCGAATAATATCCTGCATCGATTCCGGGCAGAACGAAAATTAGTTAGAGTAATAGGAGAACGAGAGTTCTTCCAAGCCCTATACTCAATGTCACGCTCCTGGATGGCACGAGAACAAGAGCCATCGAACCATGGATTATGGGGAGAAAAAGATTTAGTGGAAGATGGAATGAACCTGTTCATCCCATCCGTGATTACGGCCCCTACCTTTTCAGCAGAAGCAGAGGCGTTCTCCGGAACAAAACATGATTCATTCCAGCGATAGTTTGCAAAAAAGCGACGTAATGCATCCCAATTAGCCCGATTAAAGTGCCAGAAAGTTCGCTTAGGGCAGGGCGGAGCTGCTGGAAATGAAGTGTTAAACTTTAGAGCTACAAGATTGTGGTCAGAATTACCGATAGGAGGGAAAATGGTGTATTTGTAGCGAGAAGGAGAAGTGGTGAAGCATAAATCAAGAGTGTTTAAGAATTGGTTAGGACGATCTGGCCATGTGTGTAGGTTCTTTAATCAACTGTTCCAGATCGTTGAGAATACTGAATGTTTTGGCCTCCTTCCCACCTGAATCAGTATGAGAGGAGCCCAACCACTCAGTGTGGTGTACGTTGAAGTCCCCTAAGTAGAGGACTTCGGCAGTTGGATGAGAAGAAGTATATATATATACCTTTAATTTATATATATATAATTATATATATTACTTATATATATATATATATATATATATATTTTAAAATAAATTTTAAATTTTTTTAAATTATTTTTTATTATATATATATATATATATATATATACCTTTCTTTATAATATATATATATATATATATATATATATATATAACTATATAGATATGTTATATATCTATAGATATTTTACATAATATATATATATATATATATATATATAATATATATATATATATATTTAGTATATATATTATATATATATCAAAGAATAGTATAAAATAATAAATATATACTATTATATTTATATATATATATAATAATATTATATATATATATATATATATATAACTTATATATGTTAATTATATTATTATATATCTCTC
>JABUQX010097991.1:0-17246 GCA_015478945.1 Trachelipus rathkii | reverse complement strand
TATTCAAAGGAGGGGAACTTCTCTAGGTTAATCACACCCTCGCGGGCATAGCCCTATTCAAGGAGCGGAACTTCTCTAGGTAATGGCACACCTGCACGGGCTAGGCCCTATTAAGGAGGGAAACTTCTTCTAGTAATTTACACCTCCACAGGCCATAGGGCCCTATCAAGGAGGGGAACTTTCTCTAGGTAATATCCACACCTCACGGGCATAGCCCGTTTCAAGGAGGGGAAACGTCTCTAGGTAATTCACACCTCAAAGGCATAGCCCTATTCAAAGGAGGGGAACTTCTTTGGTTAATTCACACCTCACGGGCATAGCCCTATTCAAGGAGGAGAAATTCTCTAGGTAATTTCACACCTCGGGGGCATAGCCCTATTCAAAGAGGGGAAAACTTCTGTAGGGTTAATCTAAAAACCTCACGGGCATAGGCCATTCAAGGAGGGAAACCTTCTCTAGGTAATTCACACTCACGGGCATAGCCCTATTCAAGGAAAGGACTGTTCCTAGGTAATTTCACACCTCACGGGCATAAGCCCGTATTCAAGGAGGGGAACTTCTCATGGTAAATTCACACCTCACGGGGCATAGCCCTATTCAAGGAGGGGAACTTTTCTCTAGGAATATCACAACCTCATGGGATAGGCCCATATTCAAGGAGGGGAAACTTTTCTAAGGTAATTTCACAAGCCTCACGGGCATAGCCCTATCAGGAAGGAACTTTTTCCCTAGGATGTAACTCAACACTTTCACGGGCATAGGCCCTATTCAAGGGGAGAGGAACTTCTCTAAGTAATTCCACACCGTCAAGGTGGGCATAGGCCCTTATTCAAGGAGGCGAACTCTCAGATAATTTACACCTCACGGGAATAGCCCTATACTTTTCAAGGAGGGAAGCTTCTCTAGGTAAATTCACACCTCACGGGCATAGCCCTATTCAAGGAGGGAACTTGCTTTAGGTTAATTCACACGGTGTCACGCGGCATAGGCCCTATTCAAGGAGGGGAACTTCTCTAGGTAATTTCCACACTTCACGGGCATAGCCCTATTTCAAAGGAGGGGAACTTCTCTATTTAGGTAATTCACACCTCACGGCATAGCCCTATATGGAAGGAGGGGGGGGGGGGGAAAAAAAAAACATAATTCTCGATAGGTAATTCACACGCTCACGGCCATAGGCCCTATTCAAGGAGGGGAAACTTCTCTAGGGTAATTCACACCTCACGGGGCATAGAACTCAAGGAGGCGGAACTTTTCTAGGTTCATTCACAACCTCATGGGGCATTAGCCCTATTCAAGGAGGGGAACTTCTTTAGGTAATTTCCACACTTCACGGGCATAGGTCCCTATTTCAAAGGAGGGACAAAAAAATTCCTAGGTAATTCACACTGGTTCACGGGCATAGCCCTATTCAAGGAGGGGAACTTCTCTAGGTAATTCACACCTCACGGGCATAGCCCTATTCAAGGAGGGGAGCTTCTCTAGGTAATTCACACCTCCAACGGCGATAGCCCTATTCAAAGAAGGGGTGTAGTCTCTAAGTAATTCACACCTCACAGGCACTGAGCCCTATTCAAGGAGGGCGAAACTTTCTCTAGGTAATTACCCACTCACGGGCATAGCCCCTATCAAGGAGGGGAAACACTTCTCTTAGGTATTTCACACCTCCACGGGCACAGCCCTATTCAAGGAGGAACTCTCTAGGTTAATTCACACCTTCAACGAGGCATAGCCCGTAATTCAAGGAGGAGAACCTTTAGGTCATTCATACCTCAGGGCATAGCATTTATTCAGAGAGGGGAACTTTCTGTACGGTATTTCTAATCCCACGGGGCATAGCCCCATTTCCAAGGAGGGGAGAAACGTTCTCATACGGGTAATTCACACCCTTCACGGGCATAGCCCTATTGTACAGGAGGGAACTTCTCTAGGTAATTCACAACCTCACGGGCATAGCCCTATTCAAGAGGGGGAACTTCTCTACGTTAATTAAACACCTCACGGGATGGCCCGTATTCAAGCGAGGGGGAACTTCTCTAGGTAATTCACACCTCACGGAATAGCCTTATTTAAGGAGGGGAGCTTCATCTAGGTAATTCACACCTCACGGGGCATAGCCTATTCAAGGAGGGGAACTTCTTTAGGTAATCACACTTCACGGGCATAGGCCCTATTTCAAGGAGGGGAAACTTCTCTAGGTAATGCACACTTTCCACGGGGCATAGGCCCTATTTCAAGCGAGGGGAACGCTTCTCTAGGTAATCACACCTCACGGGCGCATAGGCCCTATCAAGGAGGGGAAACTTCTTCCTAAGGTAATTCCCAACCTCACTGGGCATAGCCCGTATTCAAGGAGGGGGAACTTCTCTAGGTACATTCCACATCCTCACGGGCATAGAACTATTCAAGGAGGGGAATTTCTATAGGTAATCACACTTCACGGACATAGCCCTATTTCAAGGAGGGGAAACTTTCTCCTAGGTAATTTACACCCTCACGGGGCGATAGGCCCTATTCAATGAAGGGAACTTCTCTGAGGTAAATTGCACTCTCACGGGGCTAGCCCTATTCAAGGCAGGGGAACTTCTCTAGTTAATTAACACCCACGGCTATAGCCCTATTCAAGGAGCGGAACTTCTCTAAGGTAATTCACACCCAACGGGCATAAGGCCTATTCAAGGAGGGGAACTGCTCTAGGTAATTAATTCTAACCTCACAGGCATAGCCCTATTCAAGGAGGGGAACTTACTCCTAGGTAATTCACACCTCACGGGCATAGCCCTATTCAAGGAGGGGAACTTCTCTAGGTAATTCACACCTCACGGGCACAGCCATATTCAAGGAGGGGAACTTCTCTAGGTAATTCACAACCTCACGGCATACGCCCTATCTTCAAGGCAGGAGAACTATTCTCTAGGTAATTCATAAACCTCACGGCGGCAATAGCCCCTATTCAAAGAGGGGAATTTCTCTAGGTAATTCTAACCTCACGGGCATAGCCGTATTCAAGGAGGGAAACTTCTAGGTAATTCACCCTTCACGGGCATAGCCCTATTCAAGGAAGGAACTTCGTCTAGGTAATTCACACCTCACGGCATGCCCTATCAAGGGAGGGGAACTTCTTAGTTAATTTCACAACCTCACGGGCCATCAAGCCTAGTTAAGGTGGACTTCTCAGGTAATTCACCACCTCGATGGGCAAGGCCCTATTTCAAGAGAGGGAACTTTTCTAGCGTAATTCACACTCACGGGCTAAGCCCATTCAAGAAGGGAACTTCTTTAGATACTTCACATTTCACGGGCATAGCCCTATTCAAGGAGAGGAACTTCTTCTAAGTAATTCACACCTCAAAGGGCATAGCCCTATTATCAAGGAGCGGAACTTCGTGTCTAGTTAATTCACAAATCACGGGGGCATGGCCCATTTCAAAGAGGGGAGTTTCTCTAGGTAATTCTATCCTCACGGGCATAGCCCTATTCAAGAAGGGTAAAAACTTCTCTAGGTAATTTCACACCTCACGGGCATAGCCCTAATCAAGGAGGGAACTTCTCTAGTTAATTTCTAACCATCACGGGCAGAGCCCTATTCAAGGAGGGGAAAACTTTTAGGTAATTCCACACCTCCCGGCCACTCCCTAATTAAGAAGGGGAAACTTCTCTACGGCTTAATTCACATTCACGGCATTAAGCCCTATTCAAGGGGGGAACTTCTTTAGGTTATTCACACCTCACGGCATAGCCCTTTTCAAGGAGAACTTCTCTAGGTATTCACACCTCACGGGCATAGCCCTATTCAAGGAGGGGAACTTCTCCTGGTAAATTCACGACTCACGGGCATAGCCCATATTCAAAGGGGGGAATTTCTCTATTTAATTCACCCCTCACGGGCACAGCCCTATTCAAGGGAGGGGAACTTCTCTAGGTAAAATTCACACCTCAGGAGCATAGCCCTATTCAAGGAGGAGAACTTCTCTAGGTTAATTCAACACCTCACGGCATAGGCCATTCAAGGAGGGGAGTCTCTAGGTAACTTCACCAAAACTCATGGGCCCATAGCCCGGTATCAAGGAGGGGAACTGCTCTAGGTAATTCACACCTCACGGGCAATAGCCCTATTCAAGGAGGGAAACTTCTCTAAGTAATTCACACACCTCACGGGGCATAGCCCTATTCTAGGAGAGGGGAACTTTTCTAGGTAATTCAAACCTCACCGGCATAGGCCCTGTGCAAGGAGGGGAACTTCTCTAAGGAATTCAATCCACACCTCACGGGCATAGCCCTATTCAAGGAGGAGAACTTCTTTAGGTAATTCCACACACAGGCATAGCACTATTCAAGGAGGGGAACTTTCTAGGTAATTCACAAATCACGGGGCATAGCCCTTTTCAAAAGAAGGGAAGTTTCTTAAGGTAATTCTAATCCTCACGGGCATTGCCCTATTCAGGGAGAATTCTCTAGGTCTAATTCACACCTCACGGCATAGCCCTATTCAAGGAGGGCAACTTCTTTGGTTAATTCACACCTCACGGGCATAGGCCCCCTATTCAAGGAGCGGAACTTCTCTAGGTAATTTACACCTAACTGGCATAGCCCTATTCAAGGAGGGAACTTTCTCTAGGTAAATTTCCACCTCCACTAGCATAGCCCTTTTTCCAAGGAGGGGCAACTTCTCTAGGTAATTTCACACCTCACGGGCTAGCATATTCAAGGAGGGGAACTTCTTCAGGTAATTCACACCTCACGGGATAGCCCTATTCCGAAAGGAGGAGAATTTTCTCTAGGTTTAATTTCATTACCTCACGGCATAGCTCTATTCAAAGAGGGGAACTTGCTGTAGGTAAATTCACACCTACCGGGCATAGCCCTATTCAAGGAGGGAATCTTCTCTAGGTAATTCACACCTCACGGGCAATAGCCCTATTCAAGGAGGGAACTTTCTCTAGGTAATTTCCACAACCCACGGGCATAGCCCTATTTCAGGAGGGGAACTTCTCTAGTTAATTCACACCTCACGGGCACTAGCCCTATTCAAGGAGGGGAAACTCTCTAGCGTAATTTCACACCATCATGCACTAGCCCTATTCAGGGAGGGGAACATTTCTAGGTAATTCACACCTCACGGCATAGCCCATAATTCAAGGAGGGGAACTTCTCTAGGTAACTCACACTTCACGGCATAGCCCTTTTCAAGGAGGGAAACTTCTCTAAGTAATTTTCACACCTCACGGGGCATAGCCCTATTCAAGGAAGGGGGAAAACTTCTCTAGGTAATTCCCACAAATCCGGGCATAGCCCTTTCAAAGCAGGGGGAGTTTCTCTAAGGTAATTTCTATCTCACGGGCGATAGGCGCCTAATTCAAGGAAGGGTAACTTCTCTAGGTAATTCACACCTCACGGGCATAGCCCCTATTCAAGGGAGGAAACTTGTTCTAGTTAATTCCCACCTCACGGGCAGAGCCCTATTCAAAAGTTCACGAACTCCTCTAGGTAATTCACACCTCACGGGCCAGCCAGCCCTATTAAAGAAGGGGAATTTCTCTAGGTAATTCACATCTCACGGCATAGCCCTATTCACAAGGGGGAAACCTTCTCTAGGGCTAAAATTCACACCGCTCACGCTAGCCCTATTCAATGGAGGAACTTCTCGAGGTAATTCACACCTCACGGGCATAGCCCGTAGTTCAAGGAGGGGAACTTCTCTTAGTAATTTCACATTTCACGGGCATAGCCCTATTCAAGGAGGGGAACTTCTCTAGGTTATTCCCACCTCACGGCAACAGCCACTATTCAAGGAGGGGAAACTTCTTCGAGGTAATGCACAACCTCACGGGCGTAGCCCTATTCAAGGAGGAGAACTTCTCTAGGTAATTCACACCTCACGGGCATAGCCCTATTCAAGGAGGGGAACTTCTCTAGGTAATTCACACCTCACGGGCATAGCCCTATTTAAGTAAGGAGGGGAACTTTCTCTAGGTAATCCACACCGGCACGGAACATAGCCCTACTTCAAGGAGGGGACTTTCTCTAGGTAATTCAAACCCCACCGGGCATAGCCCTATCAAGGAGGGAACTCTCTAGGTAATTTCTACCACACTTCACGGGCACAGCCCTATTCAAGGAGGGGAACTTCTCTAGGTAATTCACACCTCAACGGCAAGGGCCCTATTCAAGGAGGAGAACTTCTCTAAGGTAATTCACACCTCACGGGCATAGCCACTATTTCAAGGAGGTGAAACTGCTCTACGGTAATTCACAAACGGCATGGGCATATCCCTATTCAAGGAGGTGAACTTCTCTAGGTAAATTCACACCTCACGGGGGCATAGCCCTATTTCCAACGAGGGGAAACTTCTCGAGGTAATTCACACCTCACGGGGCATAAGCCCTAGTCAAGGAGGCGAACTCGTCCTAGCGTAATTCACACCCTCACGGGCACGAGCCCTAATTCAAGGAGATGAACCTTCTCTAGGTAATTGCACACCCTCACGGCGATAGCCCTATTCAAGGAAGGAGAAACTTCTTCTAGGCTAAATATCCACCTTTCACGGCAGGAGCCCCTATTCAAGGAGGGAACTCTTCTAGGTAATTCACACCTCACGGGCATAGCCCTATTCAAGGAGGGGAACTTCTCTAGGTAATTCAAACCTCACGGGCATAGCCCTATTCAAGGAGGGGAACTTCTTTAGGTAATTCACACTTCACGGGGCATAAGCCTAATTCAAGGAGGGGACTTCTCTAGGTAAATTCACACCTCACGGGAATGGCCCTATTCAAGGAAGGGAACTTCTCTCTAGGTAATTCACACCTCACGGCCAAAGCCCTATTCAAGTGAGGGGAACTTCTCTAGGTAATTTTACCTTCACGGGCATAGCCCTATTCATAGGAGGGGAGCTTCTCTAGGTAATTCACCACTCACGGGCATAGGCCCTATTCAAGGAGGGAAACTTCTTTAGGTAATTCACACTTCCACGGGCATAGCCCTATTTCAAGGAGGCGAACTCTCTAAAGGTAATTTCCAACTTCACGGGCAATAGGCCCTATCAAGGAGGGGGGGAAACTTCTCTAGGGAATTCACACCTCACGGGCATAGCCCTTTCAGACGAGAACTTCTCTAGGTATTCACACCTCACGGGCATAGCCCTATCAAGGAGGGGAAAAACCTTCCTCTAGGTAACTTCAACACCTCCACGGGCATAAGCCCTATTCCCAAGGAGGGCGAACTTCTCTAGTTAAACTCACACCTCCACGGTGCATAGCCCTATTTCAAGAGAGGCGGGAAAACTTCTCTTAAGTAATTTCACACGCTCACGGGCATAAGCCCTATGTCAAGGCAGGGCGAAACTTCTCTAAGGTAATTCACAAATCCACGCGGCATCAGCCCTATTCAAGGGAAGAAGAATTTCTCTAGGTTAATTCTAACCTCCACGGCACAGCCCTATCAAGACAGGCGTAAACCTCTCTAGGTACATTCACACCTCACGGGCATAGGCCCTATTCAAGGAGGGGGAACTCTTCTAGGTAATTCACACCTCACGGGCATAGCCCTATTCAAGGAGGGAACGTCTTCTAGTAATTCACAACCTCACGGGCATAGCCCCATATTCAAGGAGGGGAACTTTCTCTAGGTATTCACACCTCACGGGCATAGCCCATATTCAGAGCGGGAACTCTCTAGGAATTCACAAACCTCAACGGGCATAGGCCCCTATTTCAAGGAGGGAACTTTCTTAGGTAAAACTCACACTCACGGGCCATAGCCCTATTCAAGGAGGGGAAGTTCTCTAGGTAATTCAACCACCCTCAACGGGCATTAGGCCCTATTCAAGGAGGGGAACTTCTTTAGGTAATTCACAAATCACGGGCATAGCCCTATTCAAAGAGGGGAGTTTCTCTAGGTAATTCTAACCTCACGGGCACAGCCCTATTCAAGGGTAAACCTCTCTAGGTAATTTCACACCTCACGGGCATAGCCCTATTCAAGGAGGGGAACTTCTCTAGGTAATTCACACCTCACGGGCATAGCCCTATTCAAGGAGGGGAACTTCTCTAGGTAATTCACACCTCACGGGCATAGCCCTATTCAAGGGAGGGGAAACTTCTCAAGCGTTAATTCACACCTCACGCGGCATAGCCCTTTCAAGGAGGTTAACTTCTCTAGGTAATTTTCACCTCACGGGCGGGCATAGCCCTATCAAGGAGGGGAAAACTTCTCTAGGTAAATTCACACCTCACGGGTCAATAGCCCTATTCAAGAGGGGGAACTTCTAGGTGATTCACACCTCCCGGGCGTACTTCTATTCCAAGAGGAGAAAGAAACTTCTCAAGGTATGTCACCAACCCTCACGGCATAAAGCCCCTATTCAAGGAGGAGAACTTCACCTTCTCTAAGTATTTCACACCTCACGGGCATAGCCCTATTCAAGGAGCGGGAAACTCTTCTAGCGTTTAAATTTCACACCTCCACGGGATAGGCCCATATTTAAGCGAAGGGAACTTCTTAGTAATTCACGTCCCACGGGCATAGCCCTATTCAAGGAGGGGAACTTCTCTAGGTACTTCACACCTCACGGGGCATAGCCTATTCAAGGAGGGAAACTTCTTTTTTTAAATTTCACACCTCACGGGCATAGCCCCTATTCAAGGAGGGCGAACTTTCTAGGTAAATTCACACCGCATGGAGCACAGCCCGTATCAAGCAGGGTAACTTCTCTAGTAATTCACACCTCATGGGCATAGCCCTATTTTAGGAGGAGGGGAACATTTCTAGGTAATTCACACCTCACGGGCTAGCACTATTCAAGGAGGGGAACATCTTCTCTGGGTAATTCACAACTCACGGGCATAGCCCCTATTCAAGGAGGGGAACTCTCAGGTAATTCACACCTCAACGGCAATAGCCCCTATTCAAGGAGGGAAATTCTCTAGGCTAATTCACACCTACGGGGCATAGCCCTAATTCAAGGAGGGAACTTCTTCTAGGTAATTCACACCTTCACGGGCCAAGCCCTATTCAAGGAGGAGGGAACTTCTCTAGGTTATTCACACCTCACGGCCATAGCCCTATTCAAGGAGGGAACGTTTCTCTCATGGTAATTCACACCTCACGGGCATAGCCCTATTCAAAGGAGGGGAACTTCTCTGGTAATTCACACCTCACGGGCAATAGCCCTATTCAGGAGGGGAACTAATTTCTCTAGGTAATTCAAACCTCACGGGCATTAGCCTATTCAAAGAGGGGAAAACTTTCTTAAGGTAATTCACACATTCACGGGCACTAGGCCCTATTCAAGGAGGGGGGGGGGGGGGGGGAAAATTTTTTTTTTTTTTTCTAGGTAAATCACACCTCACAGGAATAGCCCTATGTCAAAGAGGGGAACTTCTCATAGCGTATTCACTTCTCACGTGGCATAGCCCATAGTCAAGGAGGGAAACTTCGTCTAGGTAATTTACCAACCTTCACGGCCATAGCCCTATCTCAAGGAGGAGGAGGCTTCTCTAGCGTAATTTTCACACCTAACGGGCATAGCCCCACATTTCAAGGAGGGGAACTTCTCTAGGTTAATTTCACACCTCACGGGCGATAGCCCTATTCAAGGAGGGGCAACTTCTGTTAGGTTAAATTCCACACCTCACGGCGGTTCATAGCCCCTATTCAGGAGGGAACTTTTTCTTCTTAGGTAAATTCACACCTCACGGGGCATAGCCCATATTCAAAGGAGGCGGGAACTTTCTCTAGGCTAATTCACACCTCCGGGATAGCCCTATTCAGGAGGGGAACTTCTGTTAGGTAATTCAAAAAACCCCCCCCCAAACCCCCCCTTCCACGGGCATAGCCCCTATTCAAAGGAGGGGAACTTCTCTAGGTAATTCACACTTCAAGGGCATAGCCCTATTCAAGGAGGGAACTTCCTAGGTAATTTCACACCTCACGGGCATAGCCCTACTTCAAGGAGGAGGGAACCTTCTCTAGGTAATTCACCACCTCACGGGCATAGCTATTCAAGGACGTTGAAATTCTCTTCTGGAATTTACACCTCAAGGTATAGCCCTTTATTCAAGGAGGAACTTCTCTAGGGTAATTCACACCTCACGGCATAGCCCTATTCAAGGCAGGGGAACTTCTCTAGGTAATTCACACCCACGGGCATAGCCCTATTCAAGGAGGGGAACTTCTCTAGGTAATTCACACCACAAGAGGCATAGCCCTATTCAAAGAAGGGGAACTTCCCTAATTAATTCACAACTCAGGGGCATAGCCCTATTCAAGGAGGGAACTTCTCTAGGAAATTCACACCTCAAGGCATAACCCTATTCAAGGAGGGAACTTTTCTAGGTAATTCACACCTCACGCGGCATAGCCCTATTCAAAGGAGGGGAATATCTCTAGGTAATTCACACCTTACGGGGATAGCCCTATTCAAGGAGGGAAACTTCTCTAGGTAATTCACCACCTCACTGCATAGGCCCTATCAAGGAGGAACTTCTCTAGTAATTCATACCTTACGGATAGCCCTACTCAAGGAGGGAACTTTCTAGGTAAATTCACCACCTAACAGGCATAGCCCTATTCAGAGGAGGGGAACTTCTCTAGGTAATCACACCTCACGGGCATAGCCCTATTCAAGGAGGAACTTCTCTAGGTAATTCACACCTCACGGGCATAGCCCTATTCAAGGAGGGGAACTTCTCTAGGTAATTCACACCTCACGGGCATAGCCCTATTCAAGGAGGTGTGGAAACTTCTCTAGGTAAATTCTCACCCTTCACGGGCATAGCCCTATTCAAGGAGGGCACGGAAACTTCTCTAGGTAATTCACATCTCACGTTCATAGCCCTATTCAAGAAGGTGAACTCTCTAGGTAATTCACACCTCAAGGCATAGCCTTTTCAAGGAGGGAAACTTCTCTAAGTATTCACACCTCACGGTCATAGCCATTTTCAAGGAGGGAAACTTCTCTAGCTAATTACACCTCACGGGCAAGCCCTATTCAAGGAGGAACTTCTCTAGGTAATTCCACTCAAGGCATTAGCCCTATTCAAAGCAGGGGAAGCTTCTCTAGGTAAATTCACACTTTACGGGCTTAATGATCTTGCTGCAAAGAATCACTTCTCTAAGTCTTTCAGAGCTAACGGCATAGTCCGTCTTCAACAAGAGCTTCTCTATTTAATAACACCTCACGGCTATAGCCTATTCAAGGAGGGGAAACTTCTCTAGGTAATTCACACCCACGGGCATAGCCCTATCAAAGGAGGGAACGTTCTCTAGGTAATTCACACTCACGGGCATAGCCCTATTCAGGAGGGGGAACTTCTCTAGGTATTCACACCTCACGGGCAACCCCTATTCAAGGAGGGAACTTCTCTAGGTAATTACACCTCCACGGGCATAGCCCATTCAAGGAGGGGAACTTCTCTAGGAATTCACACCTCACGGGCTAAGCCCTATTCAAGGAGGGGAATCTCTTTTAATCACACCTTCACGGCATAGCCTATCAAGAGGGAACTTCTCTAAGTTAATCATACCTACGGGCATAGCCCGTATCTAGGAGGGAACGTTCTATAGTAATTCACACCTCACGCGCATAGCCCTATTCAAGGCAGGAGGAACTTCTTTCTAAAATTCACACCTCAGGGCATAAGCCCTTTTAAGGAGGGGAACTTCTCTAGCTAATTCACACCTCCGGGCATAGCCCTTTTCAAGAAGGGGAACTTCTCTAGGTAATTCACACCTCATGGGCATAGCCCTATTCAAGGATGGTACTTCTCTAGATAATTTACACCTCACGGGCATAGCCCTTTTCAAGGAGGGGAACTTCTCTAGGTAATTCACACCTCACGGGCATAGCCCTATTCAAGGAGGGGAACTTCTCTAGGTAATTCACACCTCACGGGCATTGCCCTATTCAATGAGGGGAACTTCTCTAGGTAATTCACATTTCAGGGGCATAGCCCTATTTAAGGAGGGGAACTTCTCTAGGTAATTCACACCCCACGGGCATAGCCCTATTCAAGGAAGGGAACTTCTCTAGGTAATTCACACCATCACGGGAATAGCCCTATTCATAGAGGGGAACTTCTCTAGGTAATTCACACCTCACGGGCATAGCCCTATTCAAACAAGGGAACTTCTCTAGGTAATTCACACCTCACGGGCATAGCCCTATTCAAGGAGGGGAACTTCTCTAGGTAATTCACACCTCACGGGCATAGCCCTATTCAAGGAGGGAACTTCTCTAGTTAATTTACACCTCAAGGGCATAGCCCTATTTAAGGAGGGGAACTTCTCTTGGTTAATCACACCCACGGGCCATAGCCCGTTCAAGGAAGGGAATTTCTCTAGGTAATTTCTACCTAGGGTCATAGCCCTATTCTAAGAGGGGAACTTCTCTAGGTTAATTCATACCTTACGGGCATAGCCCTATCAAGAGGGAATTTCTATAGTAATTTCACACCTCACGGCATAAGCCCTATGCAAGGAGGGAACTTTCTATAGATAATTCACACCTCAACGGGCATAGCCCGTTTCAAGGAGGGAACTTCTCTAGGGTAAATTCAACACCTCACGGGCATAGCCCTTTTCAAGAAGGGGAACTTCTCTAGGTAATTCACACCTCACGGGCATAGCCCTATTCAAGGATGGTACTTCTCTAGATAATTTACACCTCACGGGCATAGCCCTTTTCAAGGAGGGGAACTTCTCTAGGTAATTCACACCTCACGGGCATAGCCCTATTCAATTAGGGGAACTTCTCTAGGTAATTCACACCTAACGGGCATTGCCCTAGTTCAATGAGGGAAAACTTCCTATTTTAATTCACATTTTAGGGGCATAGCCCTATTTAAGGGAGGGGAACTTCCCCAGGTAATTCACACCCCACGGGTATAGCCCTATTCAAGGAAGGGAACTTCTCTAGGTAATTCACACCTCACGGGAATAGCCCTATTCATAGAGGGGAACTTCTCTATGTAATTCACACCTCACGGGCATAGCCCTATTCAAACAAGGGAACTTCTCTAGGTAATTCACACCTCACGGGCATAGCCCTATTCAAGGAGGGGAACTTCTCTAGGTAATTCACACCTCAAGGGCATAGCCCTATTCAAGGAGGGGAACTTCTCTAGGTAATTCACACCTCACGGGCATAGCCCTATTCAAGGAGGGGAACTTCTCTATGTAATTCACACCCCACGGGCATAGCCCTATTCAAGGAAGGGAATTTCTCTAGGTAATTCCACACCTCACGGGCATAGCCCTATTCAAGGAGGGAACTTCTCTAGGTAATTCACACCTCACGGGCATAGCCTATTCAAGGAGGGGAACTTCTCTAATTTAATTCACACCTCACGGGGCATAGGCCCTAATCAAGGAGGGAACTTCTCTAGGGAATTCACACCTCACGGACATAAGCCCTATTCAAGGAGGGGATATCTTCTCTAGTAATTCCCCCCCCACGGGCATAGCCCTATTCAAGGAGGGGAACTTCTCTAATTAATTCACACCTCACGGGCATAGCCCTATTCAAGGAGGGGAACTTCTCTAGGTAATTCACACCTCACGGACATAGCCCTATTCAAGGAGGGGAACTTCTCTAATTAATTCACACCTCACGGGCATAGCCCTATTCCAAGGAGGGAACTTCTCTATGTAATTCACACCTCACGGGCATAGCCCCTATTCAAGGAGCGGAACTTCTCTATTTAATTCACACCTCACGCGCATAGCCCTATTCAAGGAGGCGAACTTCTCTAGGTAATTCAAAACCTCACGGGCATAGCCTTTTCAAGGAGGGAGAACTTCTCTAGGTAATTCACACCTCACGGGCGTAGCCTATGCAGGAGGGAACTTCTCTAGGTAATTCCACCTCACGGCATACCCCTATTCAAGGAGGGAACTCTCTATTTTAATTCACACCTTCATGCATTAGCCCTATTTCAAGCGGAGGGTAACTTCGCTAGTAATGCACACTTCACGGGCAGTAAGCCCTATTCAAGGAGGGGAACTTCTCTAATTATTTCACACCTTCACGGGCATAGCCCTATTCAGGAGGGGAACTTTTCTATTTTTAATTCACACCTCACCGGCATAAGCCCTATTCAAGGAGGGGAAAACTTCTCTAGTAATTCACACCTTAGGGCATAGCCCTATTCAAGGAGGGAACTTCTCTAGATAATTCACACCTCACGGGCATAGCCCTATTCAGGAGGGGAACTCCTCTAGGTAATTACTACCTACGGGCATAGCCCTACTTAAGGGAGGGGAACTTCTCTAGTAATTCACACCTCACAGCATATAGCCCTATTCAAGGAGGGGAACTTCTCTAGTAATTCACACCTCACGGGCATAGCCTATTCAAGGAGGGAACTTCTCTAGGTAATATCTACCTAACGGGAATAGCCCTATTTAAGGAGGGGAACTTCTCTAGGTAATTCACACCCCAAGGGCATAGCCTTCAAGGAGAGGAATTTCTCTAGGTAATTCACACCTCACGGGCAGTGCCCCCTTGTCAAGGAGGGGAACTTCTCTAGGTTATATCCACACCTCACGGGCATAGCCCTATTCAAGGAGGGGAACTTCTCTAATTAATTCCACCTCACGGGCATAGCCCCTATTCAAGGAGGGGGAACTTCTCTAGGGAATTCACACTTCACGGCATAGCCCCTATTCAAGGAGAGGAACTTCCTAGGTAATTCACACCTCACAGACATAGCCCTATCAAGGAGGGGAACTTCTTTAGGGAATTCACACCTCACGGACATAGTCCTATTCAAGGAGGGGGGAACTTCTCTAGGTAATCACACCTCACGGGCATAGCCCTATTCAAGGAGGCGAACTTCTCTAGGTAAATTCACACCTCACGGGCATACCCTATTCAAGGAGGGGAACCTTCTCTATTTAATTCACACCTCACGCCGGCATAGCCCTATTCACAGGAGAGGGAACTCTCTAGTAATCAAACCCACGCGGCATAGCTTCAAGCGAGGGGAACTCTCTAGCGCTCATTCACACCTCACGGGGCATAGCCCTATCAAGGCAGGGGAACTTTCTCTATTCACACCTCACGGGCATAGTAGCCCTATTCAAGGCAGGGAACTTCTCTATTTAATTACACCTCACAGGCATATCCCTATTTCAAGCGAGGTACTTCTCAGGTAATCACAACTTCACCGCGCATAGCCCATTCAAGGGGCGGAACTTCTCTAATTAATTCACACCTCACGGGCATAGCCCTATTCAAGGAGGGGAACTTTTCTATTTAATTCACACCTCACGGGCATAGCCCTATTCAAGGAGGGGAACTTCTCTAGGTAATTCACACCTCACGGGCATAGCCCTATTCAAGGAGGGGAACTTCTCTAGGTAATTCACACCTCACGGGCATAGCCATATTCAAGGAGCGGGAACTTCTCTAGTAAATTCATACCTTACGGATAGCCTATTCAAGGAGGGGAACTCTTCTAGGTAATTGCGAGCACATATGCATAGCAATATTCAGGTGGTCAAATTTTTTATATAATACACCTCACGGGCATTAGCCCTATTCAGGAGGGGAACTTCTCTAGGTAATTCACCCTCACGGGCATAGCCCTATTAAAGGAGGGGCAACTTCTCTAGCGTAATTCACACCTCACGCGGGCATAGCCTATTCAAGGAGGGGAACTTCTTGGAAATCATACTTCGAGGGAAGATCCGATTCGAGGTATCAAACCACACTTGGTTATTCACACTCACGGGCAATAGCCCTATTCAAGAAGGGAACTTCTCTAGTAATTCACACCTCACGGCATAGCCCTATTCAAGGAGGGGAACTTCTTTTGGTAATTCACACCTCACGGGCATAAGCCATTCAGGAGGGAACTTCTCTAAGTAATTCACACCTCACAGGCATAGCAATATCAAGGAGGGGAACATTCTCTAGGTAATCACCACCTTACGGGCATACCCTTATTCCAAGGGAGGGGAACTTCTTCTAGGTAATTCACACCTCACTGGCATAGCCCTATTCAGGAGGGAAACTTCTCTAGGGAATTCACTACCGTACGGGCATAGCCCTACTTAAGGAGGGGGAACTTCTCTAGCGTATTCCCACCTTCACCAGGCATAGCCGCTATTCAAGGAGGGGAAAACTTCTCTAGGTAATCACACCTCACGGCATAGGCCTATTCAAGGAGGGAACTTCTCTAGTAATTCATACCTTACGGGCAAAGCCCTTATTCAAGGAGGGGAACTCTCTAGGTAATTCACACCTCACAGGCATAGCCCTATTCAGGAGGGGAAATTCTCTAGGTAATTCCCACCTCACGGGGCATAGCCCTATTCAAAGAGGGAACTTCTCTAGGTAATTCACACCTCACGGCATAGCCCTATTCAGGAGGGGAACTTCTCTCGGTAATTCACACCTTACGGGCATAGCCCTATTCAAAGAGGCGCGAACTTCTCTAGTAATTCACACCTCACGTTCATAGCCCTATTCAAGAAGGAGAACTTAGGTAATTCACACCTCACGGCAAGCCCTATTCAAGGAGGGGAACTTCTTTTGGTAATTCACACCTCACGGGCATAGCCATTTTCAAAGGAGGGGAATTCTCTAGCGTAATTCACACCGCACGGGGCAGAGGGCCCTAATTTCAAGAGGAACTTCTCTAGGTAATTCACACCTCACGGGCATAGCCCTTTTCAAGGAGGGGAACTTCTCTAGGTAATTCACACCTCACGGGCATAGCCCTATTCAAGGAGGGTACTTCTCTAGGTAATTCACACCTCACGGGCATAGCCCTATTCAAGGAGGGAAACTTCTCTAGGTAATTCACACCTCACGGGCATAGCCATATTCAATCAGGGAACTTCTCTAAGGGTATCCACCTCACGGGCATAGCCCTATTCAAGGAGGGGAACTTCTCTAGGTAATTCACACCCCACGGGCATAGCCCTATTCAAGGAAGGGAACTTCTCTAGGTAATTCACACCTCACGGGAATAGCCCTATTCATAGAGGGGAACTTCTCTATGTAATTCACACCTCACGGGCATAGCCCTATTCAAACAAGGGAACTTCTCTAGGTAATTCACACCTCACGGGCATAGCCCTATTCAAAGGAGGGGGAAAATTGGGTTTCTCTAGGTTAATTCCACAACCCTCCAAGGGTGGCATAGCCCTTATTCAAGGAGGGGAACTTCTCTAGGTAATTCACATCTCAGGGCATTAGGCCCTATTTAAGAGGGAATGCTCTAGTAATTCACATCTCTCT
>JABUQX010097989.1:0-25740 GCA_015478945.1 Trachelipus rathkii | reverse complement strand
CAACTGTGTAAAACGTACCATTAATTTGTGCGGCTTATGAAAATTTTCTCCGTTAAAATTTCAAACGGCAAATAAATCTACCAGTACAAAAAAAATTAAGTCTAAGGTATCAAATATCTTGCGCCACTTAAATACTTAAACTATGAAAGTTCAATTAAAATCTAAAAGGATGTCAGAATTAATTTTAGTTGTGCCTTTGCTAATTTGGTACTAAGATACAGACTTATCCCTGGATTAACTGTTCTATTATCACAGTTGAAAATGAGAATCAAACTTAACTTTAACTTGTAAATGGATAAGAATTAAAAGTTTGTAATTTTACAGAACATATTCTGCGAAATTATTGCAAATGTTCATAAAAAAAAACAAATAATTAATAAAGTTACAAACTATAAAGGCGAGCAAATTAACCTTCATTTCACTATAACAATAAGATCTTTTATTATTATTATTTTTAAATGTTCTGACCACTTGTAATATGGATTCAACTATTAAAGATTTAAGCAGTGTCATTATCCTTTCTTTTATTGTCAACTTGTAGAGCTTATAACAATAATTTAAATGATTCTATTTTTCAATCCGCATTATTATTAACCTGTGAAAAGATTCCATATCTTCAAGTAGTGATACTAAAATTTTAGACTTTTATTTTGCAAAGCAACCGATAATTTAATACTAATGAAAGGTCAATATTTCAAATCTTCAACTTAAACCCTCTGATTTTTATTGTATTTTTAATTGTGACATAGAAAACATTATTGTTTTCAATCCTAAAAATATTACTGCTTTCAATGCCTCAAAATACTTAATTCGTTTTCCAATATCTCGTAAAAACACAATTACCTGTCCCTATCCACACACCTCTGACTTAAAACAACGATTCACTCTCCTGTTCCAAATTGCCCTCTAAAAAACTCATTACCTCTCGCTCTTAAATGCCTCTAAAAGAACATTCTTGATCTTTTCACACTCTCCGCTACAAAAAATATATCGACTAGTTTACAATGGCTTCATCAACAAAATGCATTAATTGTTTCAATGCATTAAAAAACACTTGTTTTCATTGCCTTAAAAAAACATTATTGTTTTCAATGCCTTAAAAAACATTATTATTTCCAATACCTTAAAAAACACTATTGTTTTCAATACCTTAAAAAAATATTATTATTTCCAATGCTTTAAAAAACATTATTGTTCTCAATTCCTTAAAAAAAACATTGTTGTTTTCAATACCATAAAAAAACACTATTGTTTTCAATGCCTTAAAAATCAGCCTCTTATCATGTTACTTAGAAAACAAATAGCTCATACCTTCGTCTGTTTTTTATATTGTTTCTCTTACCTAAAAAAAAAAAGCTAATATAGAGCTCCTATATTGACTGTTTCTTCGGAACTCCTTAACACAGCCATAGATTCTTCCTTTCTTTCTTCTATAAATTATTTATTTTTGCTACTTTTTTTATTAACTTTCTAATCGCAGTTCACCTAATTTGAGGAAATATTATAACTCAACTTTACACACTTTCTCATCCCCTCCTCCTTCTTCAACCCTTGCCGACTTGCTGCCACATTTATCCTTTATGGTTTCACTTACCAAGAGTGAAATTTTACTATTCAAGTTTTAAACCCTTTTTACCTCTGTTCAATGTTTCATTTTCACCCACTCTCTTAAATTTTAATCTAAGACAACTATAGGAACAAATAAATACTATACTATATCATATCTCTATATATATATATATATATATTATATTCTGAATCTTACAATTTCACATATATATATATATATACTACTACCACTACTCATAATATACTATACCTATAATATATATTCCACCGCAACGGGGTTATCTTATTCTCTGCTTGCGCGGGCATGTATACCTTATACTCTTGGCGGAAAATAAACCCTCGGCAGCCCTCATAGCAAAGAAGCTGACAAGAATCCAATACCGGCCCCAAACAGCACTACCTCCATGCCATTTGCTCCACATATTGACATATTTTAGTCTTTTTCTCTCCCCCCCTCCCCCCACCACTTTTTAAATTATCTAATATTTATTTTTATTTCACAGTTCTAGCGACCCGCCCCCCTCACATATCTCTTACTCTCTCTCCCCGCCTCTCTCTCTCTCTCTATTTATATATATATATTATATATAACGAATGAACTTGAACGGAAGGGACTAAAGCTACAATTTTTAAAGTTTTTTATCTCTTAATCTACTACTATATAATTGATTTTGTTATACCATACTATATATATACTTTACTATCATCAACCATATCATAATACTACTACTATACATTACCATCACCACATCACTACTACCTTATACCATATATAACACTATATCACTGTATATCATAACTACATATATATACTATATATTATAATACTATATATATATATAATCATAATATATATCCGATGCATGTAAGCACCTTTACCCCAGTCCTTGCCTGTGTAATAATAGCATGAAGAAGAAGAAGAATATATATATATATATATAGTCATATATATATATATTAGTATTATTATACTTATATATATTATATATACTATATATATATATATATATATTAATATTTATACTACTATAACTATATATATAATATATAATAATATATATATTATATACTATATATACTATTACTACAATATATACTTATTTATATTATATTATATATATATACTTATTAACATACATACTATATATAAATATATACTATATTATGATACTTATTATATATATATATATACTATAACTATATATACTATATATATATATATATATATATATATCATATACTACTACTATACATATGGTTTAGGGTTGTGCAAAAAAACTGGTTTTTTTTTTAATTTGTTTTTTTATTTTCAAACAAAAATAAACACGTTTTTTTTTTTTTAAAACAAAATGTTTTTTTTCTGTCTTTTTTTTTAAATTACCTCTTTTTACTGTATATTAAAGATGTTTTAAATCTTACCTCAAGTCAGCTTCACCAATCACCCTTCCTAGCGCCCTACAAAATTAGACTATTAATAATGGATTTATATATCATACAGCTCAGTATATATATCATATACTATATTATCACTACTGAATAACATTAACACAAAGTCATCGTTAAAATGCATCTTTTATAAACACTCAGAGTCGATAACAATGAGTGAATGGTTTTACTTTTTCAGATTTAGGGTTCGTCAGGAACAAAAATAAGGAAAAGTTAGGGAGAGAATCGGTAATTGCATTATCCTATTGTTTCTGAGAGGCTATGTGTCCGTAACAGTCCAGATACATACTTCGTTTAAACACTCAAAAGGAGTATCCCATAAGCTATTACTCAGAGTTGCCGTTTCTAAGGTTTTAGGATGCGTACTCGAAGGTGAAACAGTATGCATTTGATTGGTGTTGGTGAAGAAGGAGATGTCTTGACAACGTATCCGCTGACTTGCGATGTCTAACAATCAGTGCAGCCGGGTTTAGGAATGGGCATTTATCGGGATCATTTATTGTTTTTTACTATATCAAAATAAAGGTCTTCCTTCATTTATTTATTCATTTAATATACCAGAGAACTAATAGTGATACCTAAGTGTAAATTTTTTTCCATTAAGAATCTGAATTTAACGGTGAGTAATTAAGGTTCTTTGGATATTAATTTTATTATTATCAATTAGTTGTACTCGCACACTTAAATAGACATTAGTTCTCTCACTAAGAAAATTGCCAAGAGGTTAGGATGTTTTGAGACACCTTCAAAACGTCACTCCATTCAATCACAGTGGTGACCAAAGATAAGACTAGGAGATTTAAGATCTTTCCTAATCTTTTTATTATTGATAAATTTAAAAATCTTGGAAAGAATAGAGGATAAATCAATTGGACTGTAGTTATAGGGGTGATAGTAGTCACCTCTCTTTGCCCCAGCTCAATGTGAGTACTCTCTTAGCAGGAAGAAAATGTTGAAGTTGATTTGTAGTGGCGAAACACTTTCAAGGTGGGGGACGAACCTCGTAATTTTGAAATGATTGAGCTGGAGCCAGAGTTTTAACCTGCAATATAAAATTTACTGGTTCTGCATTCCTAACTCATATCACAAAAGACCAAAAATCTTTCAATTTAGAAGAGATTTTCGGCATATATAGAAAACAAATATTTGTTCCTGTTGTCTTTATTAGGTCCTAGATTAAAATGAAATATCAGAGAGAGATATGGAAGAACACAAAATAGAAAAGCGAACAGTAAAAATTGTGAATGAGAGTAATTTTGGGGACCAGAAGGGAATTAAATAACAAAAGATACTTTAGCCAGTTCTAGGAATGACCAGGAATCTCAAATTCATCTTCGACATTCAAATTTATTTGGCAAGTTAGCTTTTGGTACAAGAGAGAGTACTAAGGTACCTCTAGTATTATTTCTACCTGTATGAGAGAGTTACGGAATTATTTAAATATAAAATTACAATCAAGAAATATTGTCCAATTTGAGTGGTTGAAAAATTCAAAAGAAATATTTTCTCTTTTGAGTAAGCTAGATTTAAAAAATTTAATTCACCAATTTTAGGACAAGATGTAATATATTTGTATTTGGGGTTTTAAGAAGCGAGTTATGTCCTAAAAATGAAAAAAAATTAAATGTTCCTACCTTATATTTTAAAAGTGTTTTGAAATTCGGTTACTTTCAAAAATCTAGGTTAAAGTTCTAGGCCTCTATTTTAGTAAGAATTTGTTTTATTGTTAGAGAATGGACTAAGTCACTTTTATTTTTTGGCATGAAAAGTTTTAATGTATCTCTTTGTTCCGCAAGCTTTATTTATTTTTCCATAAATATTTTTGTGCATTCTTTTTATTTATTTTTTTTTCTTCAGTTGAAATGGACTTGAAATTGAGCCTATTAGTCCAGACAATAGAAATTTGCTTAAAAGTTTAAATAAGAAAAAAAAAGTCAGAATTTCGCCAAAATTCATTTCATGTTTAGCAGAATTGAAATGGCTGTAATGTATTAAACAAGATTGCCCAATTATGAAAACTGATTAATTAGGAAAATTCCCAATATGACCATTAAGCGATTAATCTAATCGGCGCATCCCTAGTTGATATATACATCCCTCCTAATCTAGTATGCCTAGATTTACACATTGGTTTTCTGTCGGTGGTTTTGACATTGTGCTAGATTTGTTTTACTAGTTGTTTATGTGTACAATTGAAGTTGTGAAAGATACAGTCTAATTGCGTGTTCTTTAATATTTGCTACAAACTTTTAAAAAACTCCCTCCGAAACTTATAAAATGTTTCATCACACATTTTGATGAAAAGTTTTCGAGCCAAACGGTAACCTACAAGTTGTTTACCCGGTTTAAAGTTTACAAGTTGTTTACCCGAGTTTAAAGTTTTTAAAAGGATTTTCTTCTATTTAGAAATTATCATGGAGAATATTTTCATATAAATTAAAGATAAGGAAGATGGTTAAACATGTTTGGGACATAATTATTGAGTGAAGGTTTAGACATTGTCGCATGGAAATATGTATGAAGTGTCATAAACTGGCAGAGTAAATGTCCTTCAAAGTTGTTAGAGAACAATTGAATCCTCCATCAAAACAACACATTCTTTCACACCTTATTTGCCTTATAGCAACGTTTGTCATCCAGTATTATACGGTGTTGCCTTATCATCCATTTGGCTAACTCGAAAACTGTTCTTTTAGTCTGCTGTCATATTGCTTTCTGTATTCCCCCAAAGGATGAAAGTAAGTCCCATATTTTTAATGCACAGCATAAAAAATGAGACTTCTGCCCAGTGTAGTACTGATGGGGTGGTAAGGGTTTTTATGGAATTTGGTGCGTGTTCAGTCTGTAATCCCAAGTGGTGACTATTGTTGAAAATGACGAGAACGGAGAGAGTAGTAGGTTATAAATATATTTTTCACTTGTAGTTTAGCGAACTTTTGGTAGTAAAGTCATAATTAAATTATAAGCAAACATATTTTCTGGGTTTACATCTTAATAACAATATTTAAATACTTTTGGTAATATTTTAATAAAACCTTGGTATCTGTGCATCTTTATTTCATATTTATGTATTTTGTTTAACATGTATTTATTTGTTGGAAATGGAAATGGAAAAAAAATAATTAACTGTAAATATTTTGTTTCGAAGAGTGAGTTGAGAGTAAATAGGAAATTTGATTTTGTTACATTTTGTGTGTGTGTTAGGAACAGTGGTTCGATGAAGGATTGTTATATTTTTTTTTATGTTTTATTCACTAACGTTCAGGTATAATTTATTTCTATAAAAAAAAATTTTTTACAATTGGATTTAAAACTAATCATTAATCTAAACATTAAAGAAAGATGGAGTCATTTATGGTGTATCATTTATTAATCTTGTATTTAATTTTGAAATTTCATCTTGGGTTAAGATATAGAATACTTTTTTTAAATTTGCTCAGAAGTCGAGTAGACGATCCGATTCTGCTTCCAAATATTTTGGGGTGGGGGTGTTGGATTCCAATTTTGACTTGAAAATCGATGCTATTCTGATTCCAGCTACATGAATATACGACTTTTCAAACCCGACTTAGATTCTGATTCCAAGAAGGTTTTTCAACCTGACTACCATTTGGATTCAGATTCACCTAAGTTTACAGATATTGTGATTCCACAGCCCTGTGTGTGTGTTTTTTTTTATATATATATTATTTAATTTTATTTTTCAGGAAGAAATAAAGAACATTGCCACAACTTTTAGTAACTATGCAGAAAAAGATATTTCGTGCAATTTCACTTCAAAATCTTATCTACGAGTATATACTTATGACAACGGATACCAGATGATGTAAGTAGTAGTATATAATATTATATATATTGATTTATCCTATAAATATGGAATAATATATTATATGGGCTATAGTGTATATAATTTTAGGTATCGTAGTGTAATTATCATTATTGAATAAGGTACATTGATATATTTTTGATATATAAGAATAGCCAACCAGCTTATTGAATATATACTGTAGCACGTCCATATATATATATATATATCTCTTCGTCCATCATCCTATCCCCAGAGACTGGAGTAATTCTATAGCAGGATGTGTGAGATCAGGCTATCTTTACATTGAAACAATATGACGAATGATTGAGAAAATGAGGTGAGAATAGAATAACTTGTTGACACAATGTATTTATCTCTCTGGCTTTTACTCCTTCCTCCCTCCGCGAAAGATGAATGATTGAGTCTGTTCAAGTTCTAGAAGAATATTGCTCAGAAAGTTCGAAGAAGACAAGAACAGCGAGCATATACAATCGCCACAAACTCTCCTTTACTTCTTCGTCTTTGCTTACCCCTCTACTAGTCTAAGATAACTTTTTCCTGTTCCGACTCACTTAATGACTAGTTCAAAATCCACCCTAAGAGCTTCAGCGGTAGGAGCCGCTCTCGACAGACGATTCATAATGGTAGAATCGTCAGTTAAGGGTCATCCCTTTGCCCAAGTGGGCCACAACCATTACCCCCTCACAAAACCCCGCCATCCACTCCTACTAAGCACCTTATTTTCTTCGCTCCTGCCAAACCATATTTTGCTCTAAAGTTCCTTTCAAGCTATTAAATTCGTTTACTGATTCAATCCATTTTTTCTTCGGGCCCCCAGGAGGTAGATTCTCCCAACACACTCAGCCACTTTACACCGCTAACTAACCGACTATCATTCGATCCTTTCCACATGACGTAAACCATTACTCAATACAATATCTCTCGTTTAGCCCTGTCTTACACCACACAACTCTCTTATATTTACGTTCATTCTACATTTTTATCAATCTTCTCACAGCCTAGCATCCTCCTAAGAAATTTTATTCTTCTTTGCCAAAGGAACTGAATCTCTATATATTAATATTATAATATATTATAATAATAAATACTTCTTATTCCCAGACCAAAGTCTACTACCTATACAATAACTATAGAGAATCTAAAAACTAATATATACATAATTATGTAATTTAATTCAAGTAGAAAGTGACTTCTAAGTAACTTTAGTCTCTTGACATTCACAATGATTATGTATTGCATGGGCAGCCTTTAATTATTCTTACATTTTTCACAAACTTTTTTACTACACTCTGCATCGTCCGTTTCTTTTCTTCTCATCCAACAATATACCCTAAATATTAAAATTCAGATTGTACACATTGTTTCCAGAGATTAAGCTGCTCGCCAATCTAAATATTACATATCTGAGGGTATTTTTATCTCAATGTTAAAATATCACTCCAAAACCATAACGTCTACATACCCTCTATAAATTCTTTATTACATTCGAGTATTTATCATTTTTATTTTTTCACACCACTACTCCTTTTATTTACACACTCAATAATGCCTCACCAAAATCTCTATCTATACCACTCATTCTTACAATAAACTTCTTTTTCTAGATTTCTACTAACCACATAAATATCATAAATGTCCAATAATTAATTTACTACGCATTAATAACTCTGGTTAGAGGCACCATTCATATCCCACTCATCTCCTAATTTTCATTACACATCATTTAATTTATTTCTAACACCATTCTTTGCCTATAAGCCCGCCACTTCTAACCCTATCCTTTCATCATAATCCCATTGCCTCTCACTCAAGCAGTGTATAATAACTATACACAAAAGTATTGCAGATCACCAAGGGAGACTCATATACACAACTCGCCTCTTGTAGCCTCATGCAATTAGCGAGAACTCGTCTTCTCTCTAAACCTAATCTCATTTCTCCACACATTGTGATTCTTCTTTACGTTCACATCTACTCTCTCGTATCTTGCATAAGGCAAGCTTTTTACTCATTAATAGCCTGATACTTATTTCCTCTTCAGCGGTTTATATAATATTCTCGTCGCCCTGTATCCCAAGAATAGAACCTTTATACCAAAATGAACGCTAAGACAGACGAAACTCTCTCGATACACCCCAACCTTTTTACCAACTCTCTCTGAACACCTATATCACTAACACCTGAACCATAGAGGACTATCCCAAGATACACATAATATCTCAATCTCCCTCCTCATTTCAGATTACGGTCAATATCTCTCTCGACACTCTTCAATAAAAAACTAAGCCAGCAAGCATATTATTCAATCAATCCTCTTCGTTCTCTCTCCCCCCCTATTAAAATTATATTCTATTCAAGGTGCAATGGGGTACTAAAAAATAATCCCTCCATTCAATTAATAGGAATGGTGCCGTACCCGGAAGTATCAATGCAATATGTATATACAAAAAAATTATATACATATCTTATCCCTATACCTCACAATCATAAAGTAAATATAGTAAGGTATACTAATTAACTGTCTCCTCCAATCCTAGTGTAATGATATATACCAACTCCATAATATACGCTTGTTACAAACATATAATCTTATCGTCAAATACATAAATATTAAAATCCAAATCACTATAATAATAATACATAAACTTTATACGTCCGTAGCTATAATTCATGTAGATCAATTTCATCCAGTTAATAATCAATCGATATATACCTGACAGATTTTAATGCTTATTTACTAGTATACAAAACTATTTCTCAACTCTATACTCCGTAAAGTTACCTTTACCATCGTACTTATGCTATAGTAACCTTCTTATCCCCCATAATAAATATCATTCCTTCTTTTGCATAACATCAATTATTAAACCCACTAATAGATTAAATAAATAATACAATTTTTACCACCATTCCACCTTTTCTCTCATTACTGTGCTCAATGTTATAATTACAGATTGATTCAGATAATGTGTTCATCATTTACACACTCGCTCATATGCTATATTATATATTGACTCACATACTTTGAGAACCTATTTTCTAATATTAATGCTCCAATGAATAGGTATGGATAGTTAGTGTATAAAATTATTTAATATGATAGTTATAAGATCTCTGGTGATAGGTGGGAAAATTTAAATTAGTTATTAATATGTATATAACCCTAACTTAAAGTGGATATTAAGATAATATATGGAGTAGTAGATATATTAATAAATTAATAATGAGTCACTAATTTGGTGGGATAATATTAAGCTATAGTGACTCTACTAATTTTTGGCTATTGGATTTATCAGATTACAATTTTATCTTATATTAAAAACTATCGGAGCCATATCACCTTCTAGATGACTTTGGCAATCAATATAGATATGTATAAGACGATAGTTATGAGTAAAAGCGTTATGGATGCAAAGAATTCCATGAGATGGGTCAAGTACCATTGTATGTCTTGAAGTTTGAGTGATTAATTGACTATGAATGATTTAGAGAAGTGAAATGTGATTTATATTGTATTTATTACGTGTATTATCACGGATAGACAGTTGCTCAGGGAGGGGAGTCGGATCAAGTCGTAAGGCCGGGAAGTGAGGCAGGTGCCATGTGATTTGATGGTACTCCTTGGTTGAGTGTACTCACAGGTGAGTTGATGTTTATATGATGGTCATGAAGTGGGTCTAGTTTTGTTCTAGGTAAAGAAGGTAAGATCGGTTCGATGCGAGTTACGGTATATGAATGATGATAGTCGGGGAGGTGTCGATTTCCCAAAAAGTTTAGTACTATAAGTCGTATATATTTAATCGGGAGTCTAGAGGGATTTAAATATAAATAAAATAATAACTCTAATACTCCTTTCGGGTAACTCCTCCTAAATATACACATTAATTAATCAGTGGAATGCGGTGACTTATATAGCTATTTTCACACAAATAAGGATTGGTGGGGGGTAAAATGGTAATTGGAAGGATGTAGTGGGTCTC
This sequence comes from Trachelipus rathkii, assembly GCA_015478945.1. Taxonomy (NCBI): domain Eukaryota; kingdom Metazoa; phylum Arthropoda; class Malacostraca; order Isopoda; family Trachelipodidae; genus Trachelipus; species Trachelipus rathkii. The sequence goes on along the minus strand of JABUQX010097989.1, from coordinate 14,916 downwards.
CCAACCTGGGGCTATCTTGTATAAGCACTTAGTTACATTTTTTTAATATTCCTTCGAAAAAAATTATGCTAGTAGAGTTCTAGAATGTGGAATGTATGTCTAGGTTGGGCAGATTTAGTACAAGGATTATATTTAAAAAGATATGATTGTTAAAAATAGTAAGAAATAGAAGAGTAAAGTGTTCGGAGATAGCTGAGATATTAAAACCATATATTTTAAATATATGTATTGCCGGTGTAAGCTATTATGGTTAATGTAATACTGGAAATGAATTTATTCGAAACATGGCTGAAGTCATTGTAATCTTGATGATATAGGTAGATCGAAAAAGCATATTGAGATTAGAGTTATTAGAATAATAGGGTGGAAAAGAGATTTTTTGGCAGAGTATAAGGTTTGTAGTAATAAACATTAGATGTAACCAAATTTTAACTAAAAATTATAGGAGGGCTTCGACTTAACCGTGAAGTATTTAAAGCATTAAGTTATGGACAACACTAAGAAGGATAAAAAGGTGCAAATTATAGTATTAGCTATACTAAATATTTAATCTGTAAAACTACTTATAATACTACTAATATGGTTATAGCTAAATGATGAGAAAGTGAAATAACTACTCAAACAAACTTAGGTGCCTGTCGCCTGGCTCTCCTAAATTTGTAGCTAGGTCGCGTCTCTTTAATGCTTGGGCGTAATGCTTCACCAATGGTTGGGATTTCATAATATATTTTTCTTATGATTTGAAATTAAACACTATATATAGCTAGTATTCATGTAGGGCCTGATGGAAAATTTTTACTTAAAAAGAATATACTTCCAATATTTATTTGGTGATACATTATGGACACGTGGCATAAGTATTAATAAATAAAGCTTATATTCTAATTTGACATACCCACCCAACCCTCAATAGGTATATAAGATGAGGGAGCGGAAGGGGTTTCGGCTTAAGGACAATTTTAATACAATAATTACGGAGTTTGGAGAAAAATATAAATAATTAATTCAGGTTGATAAACACAGTAATAATTAGACAAACTGAGTATGTGCCGTAGGGGATGATGGTGGAAATTAAATATAGAACAATCAAATATGAGTAGAGGAAACATATACAACAATTATAATTTGACATGCACGTATAAGATATATAATAGATTAGAAAGTTGTAATACCAAACCATAGAGGTGGGTCACGACGGTGAATAACTCCACTCCATGGTCGAAGTTAACAGTGGGAAGAGACCTAATTTCTTGTGCCCTTAGGCCTTAAAGCTAATTCCCGACTAAATCACTCAGTAATACAAATAATTTATAGGAAAGAATACTAATTATAATGAAATATCTACGTAACTACGTATAACAATACAATGAGGTCTGAAATATAGCAGTCACGCTACTAAAATATTTACTTAAGAATAAATTATAATATCACAGTTTTGAATATATTTAGAAAGGAGATAGCATATCCATGTCTGTAATATGTATCTCAATTCGTATATTTTCTACAATATTCACATGTTAAATAAAATGTTATATTTTGTTGAGTGTCATAACTATCTATGAGGTAATTTTTTATTTTAAGTTTTAGTCCCATTAAATTCTGACTAGAAGGAAGAAACTTGAGGTACATTTAGTTCAAACAAATTACACTGATACCTAAAATTAATTATAAATTAATTAAAAATTTCTTGACTTTCATCTAACTCTAATGATATAGCTTAAATATTCTTCTTATTTATTATCTCATCTAGCTCAAATGGGGTGATAGTGATTAACAATGGATTATAAAGTCTCCTAAATAACGAATAATCCCCCCTTATACTTTTGTTATAATTTGTAATAACAGATCACACACCCTGTATATATGGTATTCATGTTTCAGCGGTATGCACTTACGCTTTGCCCCCATGCCTCTCTCGAAGTCTTCGTGGTTTTCTTTTCCGTAACTACCAATTAACTTCGGAGCCTACATCCTCACTTCACCAAGTGTTTCAATAGTGATATTAAATATTTGGTTACTCATTATTATCCTATTTATAAATTAACTTATTAAATTATATAAAATAATTAAAATTGCAATCAATATTAAAAAATACTTTAAAATTGCTTAATTAAAAAATAAATTTAAGTTTGTAAATTAAATTACACCTCATTATACTGATCCTGTGTAAAATCCAGTGTATAGATATATAACTTCTCTTTACACTGTCTGCAAGATACTTACTATTAATAATATAGTTAATAATCAAATAATGAGTTAAATGATTGTATACAATTAAACGCCATCTGATCTTAATTTTACTTAAGAATATATAGCTCAATGATTATATTAGTCCTAACTTTCTTTGTATCTCGAAGGCCTTCATTACGAATAACTAGTTATATTGTTAATTTACTTCTATATATCACACTATTGCTTCCTAACTGACACTTCCATCGTTGTATATATCGTTATTAATCTCATTCCCGAACTCCTTCGGGATTAATAACCGGTAATTATTCCATATAATTAGTATGTATCTCCATGCCTACAGAACGTGAGCACTTTTTAAACCCATCACCAAATATACCTCTATCTATACACTTACTTCTCAGTGCTAATCATATCAATCTTACTCACTAATAATATTCAGATTACTAATATAGTATACTTATACTTATAGTATACTTGTGTTTAAAGATCCTAACAAACCTATAGTAAAATTATTTATAGCTACTATATTATGAATAAATATACCTATTTTAAACCCATACTCTGTTCTCAGCTCTCAAGGATCAATATAAGCTCTGCCATAGTCATTATTATGTTACCGTACTGAATTATTCATATAATATACATAGGTCACGTATATTTCCTAATATCTCCTTTTTTCAAATTTATCTACTTAATAATACTGCCTTATCTAATATATTATTTCCCAAGAATAATTGAGTAGAGTCAATAGGTATATATGTCCGTCTTATTACCTTTACATAAATATATTTCAGCCCCCCAATTTACGGGGAAATCGATTCTGAGTAAAAAAAAAAAATAAATAAAGAGAAATATACCTAAATGTCTCCTGATACCTAGTAAGTAGAACATCTATTATTATGGTAAGGTAGTAAATTACATTAGTGACAAATGTCAATTTTATCAGTGGGTCTCAGAATAAAAGAAAAAAGACTAATGCTCTTTCTGGATTGATATGCCCCCCGTAACTGCTTCTCCCCACTAATAACCTTACACTTCCATCTGGGTCGTAGGAGGTCACCGCTTATTATAATTAGTGAGAACTCATCGTAGTCAAAAAGTCATCAAGGAAATAAAATTATATTATCAGGTCCACAATATATAATGGAAATGAGCATTCTCTATTTATTGGCCAGACTCAAAGCGAAATAGGACCTTCTCCATCTTATATTCCGCATCTAAGTGATAGTAAATGCGTCAAGGTATACAACTACGTGCTGGGAGGCGTATCAGGAGTCACCTAGGAACTCTCTATAGGCCCAGGTGAGAGGTCGCCACCCATCTATCTGACAAATATTATATTAAACCTACTATCATTATTTACATTATATTATTAACTACAATAATTTAATATATATTTATATATAATTTATATACCTCTCATAATTAATTCAGTAATTCATCCATCAACGTATCTATACTTAATTATACATTCCTATACGAAATTCTTCAAGATCTCAAAAACTATTACCTAAATAATTTCTCTACTCTCACTTAATCATAATATATCATTCTCTAGTTTATCATGATCAAATCGCTCACTTTTATTTTTCTTCGGTATTATAACTCAATCCTCGATAAGCCTGATAGATCGGGTTTAATATGCACTCTATAATATAAACATAACACTATATACACGATATTCGTGCGAATCCACCGTAACATGCCTGTACCCTTACAGCACAAATCACTGACTAAATCCCCAAATTGTCCATCTCCATATAATCCATATGACTCACCACAAAACATTAGCTACTCAGGGGAGCGATACGTATTAAGCAAATATATTAATCTCTCTCATTTATGAAAACTTGTGGAATCCAAGGGTGGTGCAAGTTGTGGCGTAAAATATGGGGATACACTTAATAACGTTCATTATGTGCTCCTCATTTAATAAAATATAAAATATTAAAATACATTCATCAAACACCACTCACCATAAGCTGACCCACAGCGCCCCCGTAAAAAGAAGGGTTGTCGCATAAGCAGGAACACATCTTTGATGTAACGATGATGATTAAGGGATAATATAGGCGGTTCTAAAAAAAAAATAAATTAAAATCACAAGACCATAGTCTCACCTACATAAGTTAACAATCCATAACATACTATGACGGGTAACAAACTATACCTCCTCTATTGTAGAAGAGCCCTAAGGCAGCACATGCGGATAAGATACTAGCCAAGTCCTTTATATACTTATTTTCAACCAGATTTTTACTATCAACGATTAAATTGCACCAGCCCCTTACTGCCCATACTATTACAAACTTATCCTACTTTAACACTCAGGTTCATCGTCCGTAATAAATCCCTTCTACATTCCAACATATTACTGAACCCTAAATATTTAAGACTGATGATTTAATGTCGAGTACTGCTTCACCAAATCTTAATACATAACTTCACACTGAGGTGAGTGTTCCTCACTCACTAAACCATAAACGATACTTCACTTCTTATCCACAGTTTACGTTTATCAAGTGACCCCTCCTTTTTACTAACACCCTGCCCAAATATCGTGTCTTACCAAATCCTCTCCAAGTTAATCTCTACCTTCAGAATTAGCTTCGCACATGATAGCACAGGTAACCAAAGAAGCTCGATATCTGATGTGTCAGTTGAGTTAATAGGTGATAAGCGTAGGAGCACTCACCCTCGTGTGAGTGACGATGTCTCCTCTCCCACCATGTCGCTAAGCCCACACCTGTGGATTGTTCCCTCGCTGACACTGAGTGCGGGCACAGCGCTCGTGAAGATGTCTGCAGGTGACGAATCTCCCCACCCTCCATAATAGCAAACCGCAACTACTCTGTAATGATTATATATATGTGATATATGATAGGCATACTAGTGGGGCGCGGAATGGAATAACCCGCACACAAACCCCTGTCCAAGACCCTAAAAGAGCGGGCGTGGTCGCGCTCGCTGGGTGATCACCTTCCCCGCTAGAAGGACAACACAAAGTCATCCACACCTTAGCACCAGTGTTCCCTAGAGGTGCATTTACGGAAACCCGTCCTTGCCACCTCGGGGTGTGGCGCCTCATACATGACTTTTTACTCGCCCTGCCCTGCGTCATCCGTAGGGTCAAAAAGGCCGCCCAAAAGAAGCCAGGATGTAACCGGACAAGCAAAACACGGTCGATAATCGGATCACTAATCAAACCTAAAAGACACAAGTCAAACCTAATACCCTATCCTTAACAACATATCTCACTAGCAGATCAAACGCTCATAAGATCCTCAATGACAATAAAGTGATGGTGACACTCATCCTACCCTAAAAATCCTAAATAGCAACCACATTGATATCTCCTTCTTCACCCTACGTAGTATTCCCAGACTTATCAGTTTAATTTTGATTGTCTAGAATGTAAGTATGTGAATCCACACATGCCTCTACGCACTCCTAAACGCACTGGTGTATTCTTTGTAACTACAATCACGTACCGATATCAAGATTTACTGAGGTGAACGGACACTTATTCTTATTCGACCTAAAATACCTTTATGCGAAGAGTATAGCACTTCCTACAACACTCAAAAAAACCTTAATCCCCTATATGATTTCTTTTACAAGTACCCCTATATTCTCTACCTTACCCTGATATATAATAAGGGAGATTAACTATTACCTAGGCTCACTCGATTACCAATCCCTTGGAACTGTAATATAACTCACGCTTAGTATACGATACGTCTTGTAGGTCGGATAACCAAGTGCGTGACCAGCCTTACCCCAGAAAAAATCGCAGAACCTCGACCATCACAGAATACTGCAGTGCCGCGTCCGGGCCTCTCCTTTGGAGTATCATGTTCACCATGTAATATTGCATGCAGAGAGAGTGGTAGTCTCGTATCAGAATGTTACTCTCTTTCGAACCGGTCGCTCCAACACCTGTTGACCCCGATTAACCTCCTACCTTATCAACTAATATGACCTCGATCCCCAAAATACCTATTCCTGTCATATGCTAAACCGTGCTCATCAGATAGAACACCTTGTCCTACATGTTGTATGTCTGTTATTAATTCATCGTTAAGTATGCAACCTCTTACATATTACTGTCTCTACTATGCACTTTAACATGATGTTTCTGATAAGTTGGAAAATAATTAATGTTTATTTACTAACCCGATTATTCATCATGTAACAAAACACCATCTATATTCATTATTCTAAGTCAGCATTACCTCCTTATTTACTATATCTTAACCTTTCTCGACTTCCTTCCATAAGATCTTTCTAATTACATATGAATTCCCATTTATATATATAATATATATATATCAATATATAATAATATATAAGGTCAGCCTCCTGAAAGCATCATGCATCGAATTTAATGATAATAATAATAATATAATAATAATAATAATAATATAATAATATATATATTATTTTATTATTATTATATTATTATTTATTAGTATTTATTATTATTAAAATAATAATAATATAATATTATTATATTATTATGATTATTATTATTATTATTATTATTATATATTATTATTATTATATTATTATTATAATTATTTATTAAAATTGTCATTAATTTATGTATAAATGTAAATTTTTTTGTTCAACAGTTACATTGCTACATAGGCCTACTCGAAGTATAAATGCCTGATTTTTGTTACAAAGTTGTATATTTATTAGAAATTATTGAAAATTATTTGTTTCTAATTTTTTCTTTTTTTTTCAATGTTTATTAGCATATAACGTTGAAAATAAAAGTTCATAATTTTGTGAAAAAAATTCACGTTCCATTTTCATTGTGGAGTCGGGAGATCGTTGTTTCTAAAAAGTCAACCTAGTTGCATATGTGTAACTGTAAAAAGACTTTGGGAGTCGGCAAGGTCGGGGAGTTCGAGTTATTTTTTTCATCCCCATCCCCTGTTGTACATGTGTCGGCATTGTTTTAATGAGGTGTGGGGTATTGAGATAGTGTAATTCACTATGCCGTAAATTGTACCCTTATTTAATTGTAAGGGAGAAATGGGCAAGTACAGGGGAATTAGTTTATTGAGTGTTGCAGGGAAAAATATATGCGGATAATATTTTATTTTGAAATAGAAAGAGTGCGTCGTGTGACTGTGGGACTGATTGACGAGATACAAAGTGCAATTTAAATGTAGATGAGTGTAGATTAAATTTCACAATTTGAAACAAATTGAGAGAGAAGGAAGGAATAAAATTGTATTCTTGGTTTTTATGGACTTGCCAATAGGGTATAAGGGATTAATAGAAACTCGTTTTGAGGTGTTGTAGTAGTTTTGAATGAATCAAAAAATATGTGTGTGACTGTTGATGATGCATGTGTTTAAAGGAATTTTAAGTTTAAGGTGATGATTTAATTAATTAGTGAAAGTAAACAGGTAGCTGACTGTTATGTCTCCTTGGTTATTTAATTTTTATATATAGGGAATGAAATTAGGTTGTACTAAGTATTTGTAGGGAAGGGAGAAGGATGTTAAGTTAAAGTTGTGAGTGAGTGGAGAGAGTGTGTCGTGAAGTCAATTCTGGATAGTTGAGCCCAATGAGCAAGTAATGATGAATTTAGGATTATTGCAAACGAAAAGGAACGGATGTTGATGCAGCTTGTATAGGAAAGTTAGTTAATGGTAGGAAGTAGTTGTTCAATTAAATCTTTGGTGGGTACAAAGGTACGAAGTCTGACCGGTGCTAGCTTTCACAATGAGGGTAATGTTACCTTGTGTTGTTAATGTAAGTAGGAAACTATAGTATGAATAAAGAGTACAGATCTTAAAGGTCAATGTTTAGACGACAAATATTACCCGGGTGTTAGGTGGTGAGAAAATATGAATTATCAATGAGGAAATATGGTCGTTTGGACTATGAAATGGATGGATGTAGATGTGTGGAAGCGGATGGTATAGTGGTGAGTGTGCTGGGAAACGACTGGCTGAAGAAAAGAAAAGAAAATGGTGGATGATCAGTAAAGAAAATCTGATGATGGAAGAAATGTTAGTGCACTAGGCGAGAAGAAAAAACATAATATAAGAGAATGGCTGGTTTTTATAGAAGGTAGTTTTGTGAGCTGCTTGATCCAAAAAGAGATGAACAATACATTACAGACCACCACAGTGCTGAGATTTCATCCAGTCTCGTTGAAGACCTTAGAGTGATGTTGTGTCGGTTTTACTGTGCAGCTTCTGCACTAAGGTAAGAGGGAAGGGTGTGTGAGCGGGGGCACTGCGTATTCAACCAACGGCATTGATCTTTCTTTACGCTGTCTGTATGTGTGAAGCTCACCCTCATCCCCAATGAGGGATAGGGATGTAGATAAATGTTGATGATGAGTAAGGTTATTATATAAGACATACTTATAAATACCGTTTTATATAGGAGATATTAATTATAAAGATAATTTGTCAAGCTCTTAACTTTAGACCTGACTTGAGATATTAGTAGTGGAGTCCCTTACTTCGAGAATAGTATGAAAGATAATTGATAAGAGAATATATATATATATATTATTATAGATAGATAGATTATAAGAGAGTATTAATATGAGTGATAGAGGTAAAGGGGGTTATATGAAATGACTGAACAAAACTAATGAAGCGCAAAAGACATAACGGGAAAAGAATGACTCAAGGGCTAGTGGGATAATGTACGGTAGTGGCTAATGGAGGTATATATATGAGCTGAGGGAATAGTTTATAATATAAGAAATAATCATTTTTACTCAAAATAATAGCAGAAAACATAGAAATAAAAAAACTATGTGAACGGCAAAAAGAGCAACGAGAGCGACACCCACCGAATAGTAAAGACCTGAGTGGGAATACTGTTTGAGGTCCAGAAAAAGCTTATGCTGGTAGCCAAAAGTAAGGAGAAGAGATAAAATAAAAATTTGTAAAATTTAATGAACATCAGGAGAGAGGTTGAACATGATATGCACAAGTTGAATGAGCGCATGCTTCTAAGAAGATGGAAAGAATCAGCGTTCGTCGAGGTTTGGGTAAGGCCTCAGCCCTTGATAACTCTAGTGAGACCAAGCTCGTTTCGGTGATTGAAATCACTGTATATTATACTCTTAATGGGAAAAAAAGGAAACTATCGTCATTAGTGAGTAGATGAAATTGTAGTGCTGTGGTGAGTTATATAATAGTATGGTAGACCGAAAGAAATAGCCTCACCACAAATAAGTATATATATATATATATATATATAATAGTGGTTTATTATGATTATAATATTTATTATATACATATAATATATATAATATATATATATATATATAATACCGCACCGATGCAGGACATGGCAGGTTTCTGTTCTCGGGCCTTCCGGGAACTACGACGGTAGGACTTTATTCCCCCCTCGGGAGGGTCTCCCGAACCCCGCTCTTTGGTGTGTCGCGGGGGTTCCTCCGCACCCTCCCCTACGGGTATGGAAAAACGTCCCCCCCTGTGTTCCCCGTCGCTTGAGCCCCTAATTGCCGTGTAATACATTACAAATTAGATATATAAATATATATAATATAATAATATATATATATATTAATATATTAATATATATATATATATATATATATATAATATATTATATATATTATATGATTCGACCCTTTTCCTTCTTTTAAAAAAAAAAAAATAGCCAATATTTATTTTATTATTTATTATTTATATTTTTTTTGTACATTTCCATAACAAATTACAAGATCCAAACAGTTATTCCTTTTCGCTCTATAGCTAGTAGTTTTTGAGATATGATTTTTTTTTTTTTTTTTTTTTTTTTTTTTTTATAGTTTCCGCAAGTGTAAAATTTGCCAAGGAATTAAATCTTATTATTTTCCCTGACTATTGTAGTTTTTGATATATGGGAATCGAGATAGTTGTAGTTTTTAAACCAAAGTATCACCTATATATATATATATATATATATATATAATTATTATAATATATATATATATTTAATATATATATATATAATATATATATAATAATATATATATATATAATAATATATATATATATATAATATATTTCGAGAAAAAGAATCTCTGAAAATTAAATCCCATAAAGAATACGCTTGAAGATTTGGACAAGACCGATGAGAGAGAGTGGAGATGGACACCGTAGATATCAGACTTAATTCCAGTAATCATGCCTTGTTGTCCCAGCCCGATGCGTAATTAATTATATAGTCGGGTACTCGCGGAGCGGATGTGAATATAATAAGTTATTAAGATTAATTAGAATCAGAAATAAAATAATTGGGAAGGTATACAATAAGAAAATATTAATACTTTATTAATAATAATATAGATATTAAGTATATATAATATATATTAATATATATATATATATTATAAATAATATATATAAAATAATATCATATAAAGTGAGTATAAAATATTATATATATATTATATTAATATATAATATATGATATATATGATAAATGTTTAAATGATTTTTTTGGGTTACAAGTGAAAGATCCGCTGTTAGATCGTTTGCTCACTACGCTTCAAAATGACCGCCACTCGATTAAATCCTAATATATACTATATAGTAATTAATATTAAATATTATGCTATATATAGTATATATTTATATAATATATATATATATATATATATATTAATATAATATATCTATCTACTATATATATTATAATGATTAATTTAATAATTTTTAACTTAATTTAATATATGATATATATATAATATATATATATTATATAATATTATACTTATAATATATATTATATATTAATTATTATAATACATTAATTGTGTATATGTATTTATGACGTATTTACCGGGCTAGGTTTAATGAGATAGTTAGATTTATTTATAGGTGATATCATTATATGAAATGTATAGGTTATATATATAGAGGGCTCCGTGACTCATATAAAGGTAGAATTAATTATTAATCTTTAGTTATCCATAATATATTAAGTACTATATTAATATTGTTAGATACTATTAAACATACATAATATATAATTAAGTAGTTAATTAACAAGGTAAGACCTTTATAACTCTAGTTACTTTATTAGATTAGATAACTATATAGTAAATTATGAGCTCAAGTATAGGTGATAAACTACTAATAAAGTGATGCTAGGATAACAGATAATTTAAGAATATCAGTAATATTATAAAATGAAGAGTGAAAACAAATCGCCAATTAGCTTCAAAGCGCACTCCTCTCGTCTGTTCACTGCGGTGATCTACGATATGGTATGCTTAATAATAAGCAGATTAATTTTAGTATTCACATAGGTCAAAGTGGTGGCTATTCCGAGATTCGTGGGGCGTACTTGTTTGGTTAAAGCTATTGAACTATTGTAAGTAGAAATGATTTATAAATTAATGTGACAAGGAAAATCGCTAAACGTAAAAGCCTTTCTGCTTTTTATGAATTGAATAAAGCATTTGGAAGAGGTCATCTTTTCTCTATTCAGTCACCCTCTATATATGGACTTGTGTATATTTACGCATATATATATAATATTATATACTACTAACGTTTTCTATGATTAGGAGATATATAGGTGAGATGATAACTTAGTTATAGAGCTTTTTTATATATATATTAGTATATATATATATAATTATAATAAGATTAATATTTAATTAATCATGATGAATATTAATAACAATGATACATATCATGTGATATATATTATTTATATATATATTATATACGTCAGTATACAATACTTAAAATTTAATACTTCAATATTTAATACTATTATTAGTGTATAGTCATATTATCTTAATAATATGAATAACTATATATTATAATTGAGATATATATAGTATATAATGATACATTTATATTATATAATATATATATACGGTCCAGTGATATGAATAATAAAGTGCAACTTTAAAACAAAAGAATATGAGACTGGGTCATCAGACATAACACAAGCGTATGTGTCCTTTATAGATTTTTTTTCTTCTTATTTACTTAATGCCTATTACTAGTAGAGATATATATAATTTTCAAATTAATTATTATGCTATGTATATATATAAGAGAGTATATTATAATAAATAAATAGCCTAAACTATATTATAATATTATATAAGTAATATTACTTTAGAAATAATAATCACAATGTAATAATAATATTTATATAGTTAATTATAAATTTTCATATACGTTGTATGTATGACATATCTCACATGATTATAAATTTACTGATCACATTTAAATGATATCATTAACTAGTATATGTTATACTCATATACTCTTACCTCAACATAATAGTATAGGTGAGTATTAATAATTATATATATATATATTATATATAGATATATATAATATCACATACTAATAAGGAGAAAAATATCATATATATTCATATGATTAATATATTATTAGTAATATGTTTTTATTATATAATAATTAACTAATAATTATTATATATATATATATATATATGATTAATATATAGAGTATATAGTAAATTGATTAAAAAATATGTATTAATACTATATAAAATATTATATATATAGAGTAAATTATATAATATAATGTAGATACGTACACATTAAGTAGTCAATCACATATAGTATATATTGTTATAACCTTACATAATATACTAAATAGTACCAGGCTATACATACTTATTAGCTATTATATAATATTATTGGTTAATATTTTTATTGTAATATACTACCTTGGTAGTAGATAAAAATATTATAGTCTCACGTACCGACTGAGCTCTATATTTTCACCACGATTACTGAAGTGACTTTTAGTAGCATTAATGTATGTAACCTATACTTATTTCCTTTAATTTACCTCATAAAGGATATAAGCCTTTACTTTATATTCCATCTATTAGTTATTTTCTAATATATACACGGAATAATATAAACTATTAAGTACGCACCTAACCTTCCTCAACGGAGAACTTTGCCATGTGATGCTCATTATCATATAATAAGGTATTTACTATTTAATTCTTTGAAATATGTAAAATTAATTCACATAATTCTTCATCCAAAAAGTTTGGAATAATTAATAACCTATTATAATATTATATACTATACTCACTGATATAATAATCTAATATATATATTTTTAACTAGTTTTATTCCAGATAATATATACTGAACCGGGTATACATACACGGATCAATATACACACGCACGAACATACAACATTCACATAGATACTAAATTTAACATACCACACACCAGCACTAACATATACATATAATATAGTTAATTAATTATATATATATATAAGATATACGTTTAAATAAAGATAATATGTATTATAATATATTATTATTATATTATATAATACTATATAGTATATATATATATATATATATATATTGCTATTATAATATATATATTAATTAAAATAACTATAGATGATATTATATATATTATATTAATATATATATTATATTAATGATATATTATATATAGATATTAATTATATATATATTAATATATATAATATAATATATAAATATATAATTATTAATAATATATATACTATAAATAATATATTATATATTATAATATCACTATTTAATAACAATACAGTAATATCTATATAACCATGTATTAATTATAATTTTTTATCCACCCATATAATGTTCAGAAAAAACGAAGTATAAACGACAATTACCTAAAGGGACATGCAATTTGGGCAGACTTACTTAGAGAAAAAGGAAATAGTACTAGGCACAGTATATTATAATTTAAATAACGTACTACCACTAAACTTTCGTCAGTAATATAAATCAACTCCTAACTCAACATATATTGAATGCTGCTAAGAGACACAAACAACTGCCTTACCCGTCTACTCCACAATAAATACATAACTACATCATTGCAATACATTCGCGCCTCACTAAATATAGACTGACATATACTATCGTTACGCTCACTATATAAATATATATATATATATACTATTAATATTATATTCCCATAATCCAATATCAAAATAAAAAACCCTACTTCACAACTTCAATAAATCAATTAGAGGTATAATAAATAAGTAAATTAGAACTACCACAACTACTAATAATAATTAATACTAAATTTTGTGGAATACTCAACCGTTGATAACATATCGACCCATTATCTACCTGAGTACTGTGTACTTTACAAAATTAATCACTCGTATTACATACGAGTAAACATATAGTGAAAAAATAAATAATATCTACCTACTCGAGGGCAAGGCATATTGACTGTTCTTATATATCTCCTAACCTTATATTACATATTGAGTAGAAAGAATACACTTATTAGTGAGAACTAATAGGCTACTCAACTATCCAATTTACATCACTGTATATCTTCTCATACACGTAATCAAATCCTGTGAGTCTCTCATAACTACATTATCCTCACCACACACTGGAAATAATAAATAATGAGTCACCTATTATAAATATATCTATTACATACCTTACATATATCAAAACCTGCTCAGCATAAGAGATAATAATTCCACAATATATATTACCTATTCACTCATCTATTACCTAATTTCCTGACCCGCATATTATTCCTCGAATTCTTACATACTACCCTATGCAAACTCATTGGATGAAATCATTACAAAATCAAACCGCCATACTACAACCTTTCCCCAAACCTTATAGCTAAATAGGGCTATATTATATTTATAAAAAATATTTCGATTTTTATGA
>JABUQX010097988.1:5000-18457 GCA_015478945.1 Trachelipus rathkii | reverse complement strand
AATAATAATAATAATAAGTAATAATAATAATATATAATGAATATATAATCAATAATAATTAATTATTAATAATAATAATAATATAAATAATAATAATAATAATAAGTTATCAATAAATATAATAATAATAACATAATAATCAATAATAATAATAGATATATAATAATTAATAATAATAATTAATAATAATAATAATAATAATAATAAGGTTAGAGTGTCAATAAATAGATACAATAATAATAATAATAAATAATAATAAAATAATAATACATAATAATAAATAATACAATATTTAATAATAATAATAATAATAATAATATAACAATGATAATAATAATAATAATATATAATAATTAATAATAATAATAATAATATAATAATAATAATAAATAATAATAATAATCAATAATAATTAATAATGATAATTAATAACAGGATTGTATTAATATATATATATATATATATATATATATATATATATATACATATATATATATATATATATACATAGATCACTATATAATATACCTATATATATAATATATATTAGATCATATATATATATATACAATGATGTCACCACATACATTCGTTTTTACGGGGACATTAAGATTTAAAAGCGCTTAATCCTTTAACACAAAAATAATTTATTTTCTCGTTATACCTAAGATATTTTTCACTTCCTCGGATACCATCACGGAGTACATAATGTAAAAAGTTCACGTTCAGACACTATAAAATTTGTTTACCAGATAGATCAGCGCTTGTAAATAGATTATAACCACTGCTCCCTAAGCTGGCTGATAAATTTATGATATCTACTAGACGTTACAAAACTGAGTCATATATTTACAGAGATCAACGCTAACGTATTTTTAAAGGGTTATAATATTCCTGGATACAGCATATAATGTAGCCACAGTGACATAACTAGCCGAGCATTTCTGTTCTTCTTTATTATTATTTACGACCGTGAGGATAGATTTTATTCGTTGTGTTGCCTGTTAATCATAAGATACCAGTAGAGTGTGAGGTTTAAATATCCCTGTTATCTATTACCACCTTGGAAATACTCTAACCAACTATACACTATCCGAACCCCTGACATTTAGAAATGTGAGAATAAGTCGTTTAACAGCTTCTTCTTCAACGCCACTGAAACTAGCGCCCAACGGTTTAAGATATTGTGGGACTTAAAGTGTTCATTAGACGAATCTTCAGCATTGTTGACACACACACAAAGTAATTCATCCGAAGTCATGAAAACACGGTTCTTATAACCATAGTAATCACTGCATTTAAAACTATTACAAATCCGTCTGGCCTTCTTCTAGTATAAGAAAGGATACATCACTTTTCGCTTGATATTGGATTTCCCATGTGTACAATGTCCCGGTATAGAGGTAGTTTATTCAAGACGAACCATGCTAACGGTAGGTATATGTACCATGCTAAATAAGAACGCACTTTTTTACGACAGAGCACAACTTCCTAAAACTTTCAATTCCACAACGATTATGACGCTAAAATAAGGCTCAGGAGAAGAAGATAATATAAAATTACTGGGTTCAAACACAAGCCTAAGAGACAAGGAATATTTATATTATCAGAGAAAACTACTAACACATTCATGGTTTTATACAAAGCCTAACAGCGAAGGCAAAACCTGTTACATTTGCTACTTTCGACTCTTAGGCCTACGAGCATCGTTTATGTTGTATTTGTATTCGGTCTTCAATCAATGTTATTTTTACATTATCATAGTAAATTTCATCGCAGAAACTTAAAAAAAAAAAATCATATTAACGTATCACCCTGACAAAGCTAAAAATGCTAACTTGAACAAAGAACATAACATACTTAACTTACGAATAAACAGTTTTCATTAACAAAATTATTTGCTTATCAACGGTAAGTAACTAACATTGTCAAATTGATCAAATTTTTTAAGTTATAAACATAAAAAGAATAAAAAATTTGGTAAAAAATATATTTCTTAAAACAAAATAAAATAAAAAATAAATAAAAGGTTTGTGTTACGTTATACAAAATATGACTTGAATCAGTAGATCAATAGATCACGCGGTGGGCTGGAGAGGGTGGGGTGGGTGTGTTTGATTTACTGATTACTGATTTCTGCTTTAGGGTATTAAAAACGCATTTTTTTAAGTTATAAACATAAAAAGAATAAAAAATTTAGTAAAAAATATATTTTTAAACAAAATAAAATAAAAAATAAATAAAAGTTTTGTGTTATGTTATACAAAATATGACCTGAATCAATAGATCAATAGATCAATAGATCACGGGTGGGGTGGGGAGGTTAGGTGGGTGGTTTGATTTGCTGATTTAATGATTTATTGATTTAGGGTGTATAAAAATGCAAATTTTTTACGTTATGAGCATAAAAAAATAAAAGTTTTGTGTTATGTTATAAAAATATGACTTGAATCAATTGATCAATAGATCAATAGATCACGGGTGGGGTGGGGGAGGGTTTAGGGTGGGTGGTTTCATGTACTGATTTACTGATTTACTGCTTTAGGGTGTTTAAAAATGCAAATTTTTTACGTTACAATCATAGAAAGAATAAAAGTTTTGTGTCATGTTATACAAAATAAGACTTGAATCAAAAGATCAATTGATCAATAAATAGATCAATAGATCATGGATGGGGTGGGAAGGGGTAAGGTGGGTGATTTGATTTACTGATTTACTGATTTACTGCTTTAGATGGTGTAAAAACGCAATTTTTTATTTTTTTATTTATTTTTTTTTATTATTTATTTTTTTTATTGTTATTTTTTTCCCCCGTCGCCCACTCAGCGTCCTTCGTAGCCGCATCATTCACCTTCACTTTTTGCACTAGTTAAAAACATGAAAGGAAGATTATACGCTCTAGGATTTTATTCCCTGAAACTCGGCTCCCACTTACTTACTCGCTTTCAAAAATTTTTTTTTTTTTTTTTTTTTTTTTTAAATTAACGAATACCGTTGGGGAGATACACGTTGCCCCCATACATGGCAGACCACGTGCTGGCTACCGCACATTTCCGGCAACACCGATGCCTAAATTTAAAATTAATTCTTGTTTTTTCGAACAACAATGAAAGAAAGGCGGCGAAGGCGGTGAGGCGTCGATAGGTAAGCTTGAAATTTTCCTTTCATATGTGTTTTATCTTCCTCATTCGTAAAAATTTCACTCACCTTAACAAACTCGTTGCGTACGTAGAAAAATTGCCATTGACCCTATACATATATATATATACTATATATATATATATACTATATATTATAAATACTATCTTATATAATATATACTATATAATATATATATATATATATATATATAATGTAAAGAAATTAACATATAATGAAAGGTAAAGAATTAACTGCCTTCTCTGTGGAATTGACCACCGCTGTGCGCGGTGAGGACAATATGCCCCGTGCTATATGATTGAGCCATTCCTCCAACCCCAAAAAAGTTGGATTCAAGAAACAATTATGAAAGCAAACCGAGGTACCTCCCTTCAGGCGAACATCACACAGGTGTAAAGCCTTATTGTCCTATCTCGCATTCTTATGATATTTTTAGAGGCTAAATATTGCACTAATAAATCGCAATTAATATAAGAAATGTTAAAGAAAGAACACTGTTAATGAGAAGGTAAAGCACATTAACTACCTTCTCTGGATATGAACCACCGCATGTGCACGTCGAGGGACACATATGCCCCTGTGCTATATGGATTGAGCCATCCTCCAAACAACGCCAAAAAAGTTGGATTCAAGAACCAATATCTAACATCTAAATCCAAGATAAAGAACGAAGCAGATAGGACAGGCTGGGACACCGGTGGTGAATATGTCCCTTAGACGGGGAACTCCGGTTGCTTGTATAATTGTTCTTGAATCCCAACTTTTTTTGGTTGGAGGATGACTCAATCATAAAGCACCGGGTTTATTGTCCTCACGCCAACATGCGGTGGTCACCGCAGAGAAGGCAGTTAATTCGTTTACCTTCCTCATCTATTATGTTCTTTTCTTGAAACATCTTATATAATTGCGCAGTTCATAAATGCAATACTTTAACACATATAGTATATATATATTATATATGATATATAGTATAATATAATATATATATAGATATATACGTGATATTATATATATAGATATATATGGATATATATATATATATACTATAATATTATATATATATAGTATATATTATATAGTATATATAATAATCATATATAAATAGTATATATAATATAGATATATACTACTTATATATATATATATATATATTATATATAATATATTATATATATATAATATATTATATTATAATAATATATATATACTATATATAAATTATATATATAGTATATATTATATATATTTCAAGCACCGACTCCAGCGTAACTTTTAACTCTCTCTCTCCTCTACTCTCTTCTCTCGCTCTCTCGTCTCTCTGCTCTCCTCTTCTCTCTCTCTCTCTCTCTCTCTCGCTCTCTCTCTCCTTTTATGATATATATATATATAGTTATATATAGTATATATATATATATATATTATATATATATTATATATATTATTATATATATATATATAACTATATATATATATATATACTATTACGTGTAAAATATCTTTAGAAATAATAAAGTATCTTTCCTTACTTATTTATACTTAAAGATAGTAGTAGTTTCTTGCCGGCGGCAACAAGAAATGTAACTTAAGAGATGCAAACCAACAATTAACAAATTTTATAGAGGCTAAATTTAACACGGCACAATCTCAGCTATTTTGATCATCAGACCCAAGAAAGTGAGTGTGGAGTGATGCTTTTGGTTTTTATGATGAAATCTTCAGAATTGGTATTAATTTTGCGTAAATCTTTATATTATCATTATGTATATTTTCATTCCTTTGACAAATTTTCGAAAAAATAAAAGAATTTATATCGTAAACATTCATGATATTGTTCAAGGATCGATACGTTTCCTATAAATATTAAACTATTGCTAGACACGAGCAAAACGCCGAGCTATAGAGTAGGCCTCTGATATATATATATATATATATTATATATATATTATATTATATATATATATATATATAATATATATACCTATATATATATATATATACTATTATATATATATAGGATATAATATATATCTTCCTTCTTCCTCCCCAAGGCTGGGGGTAAGGTGCGCACATGCATCGGAAAAGAAAAAGTAGTAGAAAATATGACACAGTACGAAAGAAACAGCATTAGCCTTACCGCCCCCTTCATACCTATTAGTGAGAACTCGTTCCAGTCAGAAAATCCACAACTAGAGCTTCACGGGACCGCAGCGGACCCTCACTATGGCATAATGTCAAAGGGAAGGTTCATCCTCTGGCCAGGTGGGCCACAACCGATACCCATTCACAAAACCTCCAATCACCCTATTAAGCACCTTCTTTCTCGCTCAGCCAAACTCACACCTTCTTCCATTAAGACACTTCCTTCACTTGACTCCAATCCACTTTTCTTTGGTCTCCAAGCCCCGGTCGATCCCAACACACTCACCAGCTATACATCCGCTTAACCAACCAGACTGTCATTCATCCTTTTCTTATATGACCAAACCATTCTCATTGTTACTTCATTTATTCTCTATTTACCCCTTTCTTCACACACCACACAACTCTCTAATTACGTTCATTCCTCATTTTATAATTTCTTTTCACACCTAACACGCTCCTAAGATTGTCCATCTGAACACGTTGAACTTAAAATCTATACCTCTTATTCCAGACCATAGTTCAGCTACTATACATTAACACACAGTAACAAAACATACCCTCATGTAAGACCTAGCGGCACGCAAGACTTAGTCCATTTACGTCCACAACGATTTAAATTGCACCAGCCACCTTCCTGCCATCCACAACTTTCCTACTACACTCTGCATTCATCGTTCCCTTCTCATCCACATATATCCTAAATATTAAACTCAGACACTTGTTCTAGCTACTCACCACCTAACATAACTTCACACCGAGGACCGTCCTCACTCACAACCATAACCTTATTCTTATCTACGTTTATTTTCTAAAACCCCTCCTTTTAACACCTTGCCAAATCTCTCAAATCTCTTTCAGATTACACACCACAAAACCAAACTCACGCATGTACATAGGTAGGGCACCCTCCGCTCATCTCCATTCTCCATCAATTCTAAAACCATTTCCTGCCACCCATCTCTACTAATCTTTTCATAACCCCATCCATATACAAATGAAATAACAATAGGGACATAACACATCCCGCCTTCATTCTGAATTAAATATTAAAAACCAATCACTTTGACCAGATTTATTCTTACACACGCTTCACTTCGTCATACATACATATTGTTGATTCCATTCAGAAGCCTGACACCAAAATAAACCATATATATATAAATTAATAATATAATATATATACTATATTATACTATACTATAATATATTATTATATATATATATATATTATATATATAGTATTTATATAATATATATAGTATTATATATATTATATATATTGAAAATGAAGAATTGAACCTTCCAAGACCATTCATAATACCCATGATGTATCCCGAGAAAATTATATACTATATTACTATATATATATATTTATATATATATATATATACTATATATATATATATATATATAATATATATTATATATATATATATATATATATATATATATATATACAATATATATATATATATATATATATCATATATATATATATATAGATATATATATATATAATATATATATATATATTTATATATATATATATATTATATATATATATTATACAGTTACTATATTTATATATAATATATATACATATATATATATTAATAAATATATTATATATATATTCAGCGTATAATATAGTAAATATATAATATATATATATATTTGCTATATATATATATATATATAATCTTACAATATATATATATTTATACTATAATATAATATATATATATACTACTTATATATATAGTATAATAGTATCTTCAGAACATTGATTTACTATAATGGTATATACTATAATATACTTTATGTATATATATATAAGTATATATAGAATTATATTATATAGTATATATATAATATACATATATATATATAGATATATATACTATATATATTATATATATATATATAGTACATATATTATAATAATATATATTAACTATTATTATATAATATATGATATAATATATCATAAATCATAATATATAATATAATATATATATATATATATATATATATATACATATTGAGTTGCTGTTTAGTATCAACCAAGGGTCACAGAGAAGCGATCACACTCGATTGAATAATCAACTCCATGGGTGGTCCTGGAATATACATATTTTTAATGTCAAAGAAAATTTGGATGGCGAAATGAATATTCAGTCAAAAAAATAAATAAAAACTAAATGAAACGATGTGTTTACATTATAAATTGTCCTAATATTACATAACAAAATTATATATTATATAGAATATTCAGTTATTGAAGATAAAAGAAAATAGAATTACTGTAGTAGTGGGAGGATTCAGACAAAATATGGGATAACCTTTTAGAAGGTGCTAAGGACCAGAAAGTTGGAAATGGGGTCTAGCTGGGAACAATCATTAAGATATGGTGAATAGATTGCGGGTGTGGCGGCTGCAAAATTTGCAGATGGGAGGAGGGTCCCGTGACATGTAGTGGCTGTTATTGATGTTAATATACGGATATATAATAATATATTATATAATAATAATATGGATGCGTGCAAGTGTCACCTCGTGCATGAGCTTTCGTCGGGGAGAGGTAGACCAATCACCAATATTCGGCTTTATATTTCAAAGTTTCGCAACTCTTGATCACTCGTCCAGCACTCTTGCCAATAAGACCGGAAGCCCTGTCGGAGGGAGAGCAGGATAATAATCAGTTGATGGGAGGCGACCTTGTCGAATGCCATCCGAAAAATATCTAGAACAGCTCCAAAGAGAAGAGGCAGCGATTTCGTCGCCAGTTACCCCTACGTGAGAGGGGGTTCAACATAGTAAGTTTTGTTTCTTACGAGAGTGTAGTAACCGAAGAAATCGTTGTACAGTGGATACCATTGTGTTTTTAGAATAAGGGGTTTTAAGCGCCTGGAGTGCACTTAGCGAATCTGAAAAAATGTCATAAGAATGGTCTTGGTTAAGGAATAGGATTCGAGAAAGGGCAATTATTATAGCCATTAAATCTGCAGTAAATATTGAAGCATGAGAGGGGAGGATATGGGAAAGGTTCCGGTCAGGAAAGACAGCTGACTCTCCCACACTGTCCCCTGTTTTTGAGAAGTCAGTAAACACTGGGGTAAATCCACCATGAACTGCGGAATGAGACAGGAATGATGTCTTTAACATGGCAGCAGGGTTGCAAGATTTGGAAAAATTTCAGGGCCAGTCAAATGGTGGGAGCATGGAATAGCCAGGATGTATACCTTTTGTCATAGGAAAACGGCAGCACATTTTGGAAAGGGATGTTGAAGTTATGGATGTTATAAATTGGCAAATAATTAGAATTCTGAGGTATCTTTCGCCGAATTGGTGTCAGAGCAGACGGTGTTGGGGTTTGTAAGCCAAGATAACATGTGCACATGATGTATTCCATTCGAAGAAGAAAGTGGCTATACAATAAGAAACTACGGACACACATTGACTCAACTTCAAGGCTCCGCCTGAGGGACGACACGGAGGCTCAGTGGACACATACGGATCGCTTCGTTTTGGATGGGATTTATCAGGTGTTGCGAGAGTTGGGAAGGCCTGACCATATATTAGCAAAACCATAGTCCAGCTTCTATCGAATAAGGCGATATAGAATCGTAAAAAGGACTTGCGATCAGCATCCAAAGATTTTTGAGGTGAGATGACGTATAGGTCAAGCACGCGATGACAAGTCGTTTTCTGGAGTTTAATATGCGATTCGTATGTTAAGTGATCATCTAAAATGTGTCCTAGAAATTTGACCTGTGAAGGTACAGTAATGGGAGAACCATATAAGGTTAGGGTCAAGGGAGGAAGGTGGCGGGTACTTCGATACCTTTTTTTCTTAAAAAGTACTGCTGAGATTTTGGTGGGGGAGAAATGGAAAGCCAAGGAAGTTAGCTCCATGTGAAATATTAAACTCACAATAGCTAGTTGAAGTTGTCGATTCAAAGAAAAGGACCAGAGCATGATTACCAGCTATATATAAAATATGATTGACTTTCGATGGAATAAAGTTATACACGCAGTCATTATTTAAAATCCGAGAGCAAATTAGATCAATACACTTAGAAAAACTACCCTGTGAGCACCTTTAATCAGAGTAAAGTGGCCCGTGACCAAGAATAGAAGAGCACCGAACCTGGATGGATCCATTTGACAGAATGTATTTAATGTAAAGAGGGAGTTTTCCTTGCAAACCGAGCGAAGTGGTAGCTTCAAGGAGAACAACCCATTCTCCACGGTTGTGTCATAAAACTTATATCTCAAAGCGTCAAAAAGACAACAAGTGCGCCACCCTACAGATCTTGCAGACAGGCTTCCCGGATGTCATGGTTCAGTTTTACCAAGGGATCGTCGGTCGAACGATTTTTGCGGAAACCAAACTGGAAGTTTGAAAAAGTCTGGCGACTCTCCAGAACAGGGAGAGGGCGGCGTGAAACAATTCTCACCATTAATTTACAGGTTTGACAGGTCAGCGAAATTGTTCTTTGGATGTCCGCCAGCTTCGGATCTTTCCCAAGGTTTGGGGATAGGAATTACAAAGGCTGTAGTCCAAATAGAAGAAAAGAAGATTCATCCCAAATTCTATTATACAGATACAACAAAAACGCTGATGCCGAGAGGTGAATATGACGAAGCATAATGTACAAAATTACATCTGGGGGCAAGTGCATCGTCTTTGCTATTCGTCAGTGCAATTTGATACTCGTCTTTGATATTCGTCAGTGCAAGTGTAAAAAGATGGTTATAGGTATGATCTTCCCCTTTCGCTGTTGAAAAGTGTGGCAGTGCAGTGTTAATTCTTAATTTGTGAAAGGTTTCAGGATAGCGGAGGAAAGAGCTCAAATGGCTAGCAAAAATATACCCTAATGTATCTGCATTAGCAGCAGCAGGAGCAGAGATCTTGTCGGTTATATCAGGCCCATAACGGAGGTACTGTGGGTCGAGGACGTTGCTGGAACGACGATATATTTTCTGTGCAACTTTCAACACTAAAGGAAGAGGAATTGTGGAGTTAACATTCGAAATATAAGTTCGAAAATATTGTTTACTGTTTGGCGATTAATTCGCTGAGATCTCGCCGCAGCTGCTTTAAAAATAATCATGTTTGGGGTGGTATGGGTCCTTTTGTATTGCCTGTAGAGTTTCTTCTTATCTCTGTTAGCTTGTGCGCACTCTTGGGACCACCAAGGGGTTTCCGACCACCTACCTGGGAAAGATTGCGGAATGCGAGTTTCCGCTGCTGTGATGACAACTTATCAAGTCGAAGACTACCCTCTCAGAACTCAAGTAGAAGATCACCCTCTCAAGCAGAAGACCACCTTCTCAAGAAGATGTCTACAGGCAACGAAAACCAGCAGCCTCCTCCCGAAGATCAGACAGAAGAAACTATGGCTGGGATCAAGGTGAAGCCTCTAGTGTTTTCTGAGACTTTAGTTTCAACCTGGTTTCACCTTGCAGAAATAACCTCGGAGAAGACAAAGTACTTCCATACTCTTTTTCAGCTGCCCACAGACGTCGTCGACCCTATGCCCTCTGCAGAACTCAATGCTCAAGCTTACAACCCTTTGGAAAAGACAGTTTTACCAACTACGAGAAAAGAAAGACGGAGTTATTCAATGACTTTGTGTCCAAACATGCTTACAGTGGCAAGCCATACTTCATCTACGAAATATTCTTCGTTATGGTGCCAAATTAAAAATTGGAGAAGGCATAATTCGGATGAAATTACTGGACTCTCCCAACAAACATTCGACCAACTATGGTTTCGCAGACAACACTTACCCTTGAGCAACTTTGGTAAATTGCCAATGTTCTAGTTGTTATGGTATCGTCCGTTCTTGTCATAGCAGTGTCCAAAGCAACGGCTACTCAAACAGCTACATCATCATCATCATTACATCATCATCATCATCATCATCATCAGCAGCAGCAGCAGCAGCAGCAGCAGTCAGCAGCAGCAGCAGCAACAGGAGCACCTGTGGGATTGTTTCCATATGGTCAAAATCAAAGGCCCCACATCTGTCGTGTCCACATTTATTTCGCCAACAGGCAAGAACATGCAGACCTTGGTGCAAATGGCCCGACAAATCTAATGTCTAGGTGCAACCCTCGTCTTTCCGATATTCTAGATCATTTTCTCCCACACCAATGGAAAATTGAAATATCGAGCTGATTGTTGTCCCATAATCAGTTCGCAACTTACCATCAATGTTACAATATTCTGAGCAGGTACTCTCATTATCTTGGACACCGGAGCCTCGTTTTAGGCCTAACCTCTTCAATGGTAACCAGCATGTCCCTATTTGCAACTAATGTCAATTGTTCCGCAGCCAATAGCTCGCCTATCAAGTGTCATGGTGAAATAGTGACATATATAACGATGAAGAAGCTTCTTGAGAATTTAATTGGACTTTCTTAGTAGCTGATATCGCAATGGCAATCTTGGGTATGGATTTTCTACACCATTATCACTCAATTATTGATTGTGGGAAGAAAATCCTTCAGGACACAAATACGTCTCTTCTAGCAAATCTTCAAATCTCTTCTGATGAAAATTCTTCATTCGATATCAACGCTAACAATGAAGACTCTAATATTTGATCTTAACTTTAGGAATTTGCGCTGTTAATTTCATCTATTGACTTGACGAACATCAAACTGTAGCTTCTTTTTTATACCTCTATAACGTCGCTTTCGGGTGTTTTTCTCAGGGCTGCGGAGTCGTAAAATAAATTGTTCGACTCCGACTCCGACTTCGACTCCTTAAATTCACCAATTTGGGATTTTCGACTCCGCTCCGACTCCGGATCCGATTAAAATAAATTTTTCGACTCCGACTCCGACTCCGACTCCACTCAAACAAAAATTTTCGACTCCGACTCCGACTCCGACTCCAGCAGTCAAATTCAAAATTTCGACTCTGACTCAGCTTAGTGCTTACAGAGTTAAAGTAAAACATTTTTTTGTTTCAACTATTTATTTTTCGCTTGCTTTTGAGAATAAAAAAATCACTTTTCCCATGAATCTAATCCAAAATGCTATACGGTAAAGTACAGTAAAGACATAAAGATGCGCGCAACACATGACAAACCAATATATTTCAGTTTCGGAAACAATGTATAACGTAATTATAATGCAAATCATTTTTTATTTTTATTATAAACGCAATTATAAAATTAACAGTTTTATACTTTCAGTTTCAATTAAAACCTAAAAAGTTAAAATCATATACTTATTTGTTTGTTCGATATATATATATATATATATATATATATATATTTATATATTATTATATTATATATATATATATATATAGTATTATATCTTATATAATTATATATATATATTATATATATATATATAATATATATTATTATATATATATTATATATATATAATATGGGTTTAGATATTAATAGCGGAGTGAGCGGGTCTGTTCTGTCTCCTTGGTTTATTCAATTTGTATATGGATGGGGTTTTTGAAAAGAATTAGAGATGGGGGTGGCGGAAATGGTGGAGAATGATGAGAATGGGTGAGTTGGAGGGTGTCTACTCATTATATGCGGATGTTTTGGTTTTGTGTGGTGATCTGAAGAGAGTTTGAGAGGATTGGTAAGGAGATTCTGGGAGAGTTGTGTAAAGAGGGGTTTTTGACAAGTAAACGTTGATTAAGAGTAAGCTTATGGTTGTGAGTGAGGCAGTCCTTCGGTATGAAGTTATGTTAGATGGTGAGCAAGCTGAGACAGTGTTTAAATATTTAGATATATGTTGGATGAAAAGGGGAACGGATGATGCAGAGTGTAGTAGGAAGTTGTGAAAGGGCAGGAAGGTGGCTAGTGCAATTCATCGTTGGTGGATGTGAAAGGACTACAGTCTTGAGTGCGCTAGGGTCTTTCATGGGGTATGTTGTTACCTGTGTTATATAGTATAGTAGTGAGACTATGTTGTGGAATAAGAGGTATAGATTCTAAAGTTCAATGTGTTCAGATGGACATTCTTAGGGGCGTGCTAGGTGTGAAGAAGAATTGATAAAATGTGGAGTGAACGTATTAGAGAATTATGTGGTGTGAGAAAGGGATAAATGAGAGCATAAATGAAGTCGTGAGAATGGTTTGGTCATGTGGAAAGGATGAATGATAGTC
>JABUQX010097987.1:15000-22254 GCA_015478945.1 Trachelipus rathkii | reverse complement strand
AAATAAATTGATATATAGTAAAGAAACAGTATGGTAGGTACTGACAAAGAAAATGATGAAGGAGCAAAGGGAGGAGTAAAAGTAATGGCTTTACTGGAAGAATTTCAGAAGGCGTTAGTAACAGAGGCAGAGGATTAGATGTAGGTAATGTAACAACAGTATTGGAGAGTTTTGTACAGGGTTTAAAAGCAACAGGAAAGAGCCCTGGTACAGAGCAAGATGGCGAGGTAAAAAATAGTACGGTACACAAACATGGTGATAAAAGAAAAGAAAAGACAAATGTGGAGCTGTCAGTAAGAAAGGAGATAGGTAAGATAAAACCGAAAGTGCAGTATGCACTGAGGTACAGGAATGAAAGTTCTGAGGATTACGTTGATGACATCTTTGACAATAGGAGCGAAACTGATAGTAAAGGTGGTGATAAGAATAAGAGGAGTAGGATGAACAAAAGAAGGCCTGTAAGAAAGTATACGGTGGATGATAGTTCTGTGTCAGAAGTAGAGTCAGAAGGTAACAGTGAGTTGGTTAAAGGTGGTGAGTTGTGGTTGAAGAGGTGGTTGGAACTGGAAAAATCTGGTATGGAACCCAATATGGCTGTTAGCAGGGTACTCATCATTTTGGCTAGTGAACTAGCGGAGGTGATGCGTACGTACAGTAGAGCCAATACAGAAGCAGTAAAATCATTAAAGTACGGACGAGACGAGGTACAGACCTTCGATGCATTCATAGAAGATTTTGAGAGGTACGCATAAGAACAACTTGGATGGGACAAGAATCGGTGGGCTGTGGAGTTGAGGAGCTTTTTGGAGGGTGGCCCACTCAGAACATATTAAAGCATATACAGGGCAAAAAATGAAGTATGTAACCATCGTGTCAAGTTTGCGTGGTTGGTGTAAAGAGGAGAAAGATAATGAGGTTATGGATATCCAGAAGGAATTCTTGAAAATGGAGATAAGGAAAAACGAAAAGATTGCTAAGTTTGCTCTGAGGATGCAGACAACGTATGAGGCAGCAACAAAAGAAGATCAGAGGGATAATGGGACCCTGAAGAAACAGTTTGTTAACTGCCTGCCTAAAAAAAGTGGCCAGAAGGTTTAAGTTACTAATGGAAAGTGAGAAGGAGAGTATGAAGGTACGGTGGAAGGATATGGTGAGCTGTGACCAAGAAGAAGACGAATTGGAAGACCAAACGGAGCCAGTAGATGAAGGCATCCCTCCTGTTATCTTTACACAGGCAAAGATAACAGAAGAATGACTTTCGTGGACAAGGTCCGTTATGGGAGACCGGCACCGCAACGGAACGAAGGACCAAGTGAGTATAGTAGAAGGAGTAGTAGATCATATAGTGGGCAGAGAATAAGGTGCCATCATTGTGACAAGGTAGGTCACGTAAAGATAGACTGTTGGCGGTTTAGATGGTAGTGTCTAGGGTGTGGCAGTAATGAGCATAAGCTCATGGATTGTGGAGCAAGGATGGGTGAAGGGTTCCAGCGTAGAAATGACAAAGAGCAAAAACAAGGTCCCCCAAGAATAGTGAAAAAGAAGTGTTTTCTTTGTGATAAGGTCGGACACTGGCGTGAGTCATGTCCTTTGAAGGAGCGGATTGAAGAATGGAAGAAGAACAAACCACCAGTTTCGGGAAACGAAACTGCTCCGCCATTACCCGGGACGTGTCGGAGCCAGCACCTATTATAGTGTGTCCACAAGGTATCCTGATTACTCATGGTGATGGGCACTGAACTCTGAGGCAAGAGTATTAGTGATGAGTCAAAACAAAGAAGCACCTGGTCTATTACCTCAGCGGACAAAAAAGATACGAAGTATGGTAACAAGAGATATATCAACAGAAGTGTATCATACTATAAGTATTATGCAGGTCACGGGTCCTGAAAGTTTGAATATGGCACCCTTGTTGCAGGTGATGATAAAACATGATTTTGTAAAGATGGTTTCAATATTGGATTCAGGAGCCCAAAATTGTTTAATCGGGGGAAGTGAACTGTCAAGGATCCCAAATACTGTAGTATTAAATAAGGTAATGAGGTTAAGGGGTCTCCTCAATAGCGCCCCCCCTCCCCCCCCCCCCCCCCCCCCCCCCCCCCCCCCCCCCCCCCCCCCCCCCCCCCCCCCCCCCGACCCACAGCTTTGCTTAGATTCGCACCGCACCGCAACGTTGTGAATCACTATTGATGAAATTAGCTATGGTCAGTCAGACTTCATAATGGTTAAAAAGTTGAAGGAGAGTGTGATACTTGGGATGCCGTTTCTAGTAAAGAATATTATTAAACTTAATTACTGTTTCTCTATATTAAGAGGTATGGTGACAATGGTGTCAAAGAGCAGGTGTATTTGATGGATGAATCAAAAGACTGTATAAGGGTAGTAACCTTGGTGCCTGTGTATATAGTAGAAGAAACAGTAATTACGAAGGATGATTTTGAGACAGTTAAGGTAGAATGGAGGTATAAAACAATAAAACCAAGAAATCAAAAAGCAGCAATTAAAATAAAAAGGCCTGAAAAAGGTTACTGGAGGTGTAGAAGTGTAAAAAAGGTTACAGAAAACAGTTTAAATCATACCAGGGGTTGGTGAAGGGGTTAAGAAAGGACGTACTGTATTGTTAAAGAAGTTGACAACGGGTGAGTTAAAATTAAGTAAAGGTTAGCAAGTAGGTACATCACATTTAGTGGTAGATGAAGACAGGTTGAGAAGTTATGAAACCAGTGTGTGTACTGTAAACACCACAGTGCATGAGTGGTCAGGACCATCTAGTACTGAACAGGAGTGGACGAAAGAAAAATTAATGAATGAGATAAAATTTATGGAAAAACTGTCACTAGGACCGATTGAGCAGATTTTAGAGGTACTGTGGGGACAACGTAAGGTATTTAGTAGAAGTAAAGTGGATATCAGTGAAACATCAATAAAACCATATAGGATCAAACTTCACGTCTAAAACCCTATATATCAACGTTCCAGGTGGTTTGCTCAAAGAACAAATGAGGAGATTGAGCTTCAGGTAAAGGAGTTGTTTGAGAGATATAGTGGAGCCGTGCGCTGCAGAGTGGAGCTCACCGGTAGTGCCGATACGAAAGAAAGATAGAACACAAAGACTGTGTGTTGACTACAGGAGGCTTAATAAGGTGACAGAGGCGGACAGGTTCCCCATGGCAAACTTCACAGAGACGGTTTCCAGTTGTCACGGTGCCCATTACTTTACAAGTTTGGATTTGGTAAAGGGTTACTACCAGATGAATTTGGAGGAGGGTAGTAGAGATTTTATAGCTTTTTCGACTGTCAGCGGACAGTACCTCTTTAAAAGGTTAACTTTTGGCTTTAAAAACGGACCCGCATCGTTTCAACGGGAAATGCAGAGAATACTGTTGGGGTTCAGTAAAGATAGGGTGGTAGTATATGGTGATGACGTATTACTGATTTCAGGATTGTTTGAGGAACATCTGGTGTTAATAGAGCAGGTACTGCAGCGGTTTTGTGAAACCAATGTAAAGGTTAAAGTTAGTAAGTGTAATTGGCTACAGAAAGAGGTACAGTGTTTGGGCCATATTATTGGTCGCACAGGCATTAGGAAGATCCCAGAGTTTATGGCTAAAATTGAAAAACTAGAAAAACCAAATAATATTAGAGAATTAGAAGGTACTTAGGTATGATAAACTTCCAGCGGAAGATTTTAAGAAACTGTTCATAGGTAGCAGCACCTCTTACTGCACTAACTGGTGGTAAAAGGAAGGATCCGATAGAGTGGACGGATCAGAGAACAAATGCATTTGTGGACTTAAAGAAAGAAATGAATGGTCGGTGGAGTTGGCGTTTCCGAATTTTTCACCAGAGGCCAAACAGCTAGTTATTTGTGGACGCCAGTGGCTTGGTTATGGGAGTCGGGTTGTGCCAGGAACAAGGAGGTGAAGGAAGGGTGATTGCTTTTAATTCCCATTCATTCAATTCTTGTGAGAGGAGAACCTCAACCATCGAAAGAGAACTTCTTGCAATCAGGTGTGGGGTGAAAAGTTTTAGATCATTTTTGTTTGGTCTAAATTTTATTTTATATACTGATCACCTACCTCTGGTATATTCAAATACTATGAAGTTGGTTGATAGCAGGCTGGCACGTGTATTAGATGATCAAAGTGAGTACAGTTTTGAGATGCGGTATTACCCAGGTAAACACAACATTTTTGCGGATACTTGGTCCAGGTGCCATAGGAGTGAAGATAAGAATGAAGAACCATCTGGTTGGATCGTGGTACGTGCTGCTCGATGGTGTACTTGGGCCTTAAAGTGGGAAAGAAAGAAAATCTTAAAAGTGTACACATACAAGTGCTTGGTAGTACACACTTTAACCCCTTAAGAAATGACGGAACTTAAACAGTAACAGTGGGAACATCATGGTTGATGAACTTCCATCTCAGGAAGAGTTACAGCAGGAGGAAGAGGAAGTAGAGGATTCTGAAAATGATTTAAGTGAAGACCCTGGGAAAAACTTGGTGCAGTATGGTATAGATGAAGGGTCTGGACATAAACTTAATGATGCGGGAGTGGTGCCAAATATCACGATTATGTTGCAACCATGTATTGGGAGGTGTGGCATTTTAGGAGGTTTGTATTGATGAGGTACGCAAGTGTTCGTTCTTGGATACGGGTTCAGTTATAAGTCTGATCCAAGAAAGTGTGGTTCAGGACCTGGAGAACTTCGGGCATATTCGAAGGAAATTGTCAATAAACTTGACACTTAATGGAATCACTACAGGTATTGTAACATGGCTGTCGAAATTGAAATTAGTACCTTGTATCGGCGTGTGGTGCTACCATTGGCTGTGGTACAGAATGGGTACATTCCGGCATATATGCTGTTGGGTATGAACTATTTGAAGGAAGTGGAGGCAGAATTGGATTTTGGTGAAGGGATAATTTGTCACGGAGATGATGCAATAATGTAAGTGAAAACA
The DNA here is from genome assembly GCA_015478945.1 of Trachelipus rathkii. Lineage (NCBI taxonomy): Eukaryota > Metazoa > Arthropoda > Malacostraca > Isopoda > Trachelipodidae > Trachelipus > Trachelipus rathkii. The sequence goes on along the minus strand of JABUQX010097987.1, from coordinate 17,290 downwards.
TTCTGACAAACAGTGGGTGTATAAACAGTAATGGTCAGAGTGGAGGTGTAGATAACATAATATCGGTTCATGACATTGCCTGGCTTCAAGAAAGATCAGAGGTGGTAAGAACATTGAGGCAAAAGGTCAGAAGGAACAGTTAATAACTAAAGGTGATGTGTTACTTAAAGAATTTTATCGGTACCGGAACGATTTTCGAATGAACTGGTCATATTTGGTAAAGAGGATGGGAACGAAATATTTCGTGCAGTCATTTGGTTTCAACAAGTTAGTAGTGTGGTGTGGTAAACACATAGGAACCATGCGCAAGGGAAGGGACAAGTTACATGGAATGGTGTCAAATATGATGTGCACCCGAGAATTCATCAGTGGTATAAGATGTCTGTAGAACGTGTCCAAAATGTCAACTGAATAAAATCTACCATCAAGTAGTATTCCCACCTATGTGAAATAGATGGTCAGAACCTTTAGAGCTAATAGCAGTGGATTGTGATGGCATGCCTAAAACAAGAAAGAGTAATGTGCTGCTTGGTCGCAGTAGACCATTGTAATAAGTGGGCGCCGTGAAACCGTTGAAGGATAAGCCGGCAGGAATTGTTGCCGACGTCTTCGAATTAAAGAATTTACCAGTGTTTGTGCGGCCACCTTGTAAAGTGTTAACTATAATGGGTCGAGTTTAGGTGGTAGGTAGAGATAATGCTTTAGGAGTTGGAATTAGAGCACATCTACAGCAGCCCATATAATCCAGCGAGTAACAGGGCTGTGGAGCGTGATAATATGACCTTTGCTGAATTCCTGAGAGTTATCTCATGGAGAAAAACATTGATTTTGACAGTTGCCAGCCAAGAGCAATGCTTGTGTACAATAATACAAAGCATGCAGAGCTTGGAGTGTCCCCGGTGAAAAAATTGATAATGGAGAAGCATGAGAAGGGTAAAGTGGTACCGATTCCGAGAGATCAAACAGCAGGAGAATTGGCGGGAAGGACACCCAAATTGGTTACCGTACGCGGTAGGGGTAAGAGTTAAAAGAAAAATTGTTACAGTGGATAGGAGTTTGAACAGAAAATTGAGTGAGAAGTATTAGGGTCCGTTCACAATAACTAAGGTTATTTCAGGAATTATGTCTTATGACATTAAGGGCAAAACAAAGACAGTAAGAGTGCATTACTCTCATTTGAATGTTTGGGCGGATCTCTTAGAGTACTTAAAACAATATTTCCATTGTGAAGAGGTGGATTGGGATCCAAAGGAACATCAGTTAGAAGTGGAAGAGGTACCAGAAATGACAATGAAGTATGTACCACGGTACAGGTGAGCATCACCAGAGTTGCAAATACCAAAGAAACAGGGATCAAAAATTAAAGAAGCATGGCGTCTGTTGAAGCAGATAGCAGTGAAAGAAGTTGGCAAAAAAAATTTAGGGATACAAACAGAAGAAGTGGGTGAAACTAAAGGAACCCAAACGGAAGATTACAATATGGTGCTCTCACCCATCGATGCTAGTGAGCATCTCGGCTGGTTCAATGAAGATGAGGTGGATGGTGGTATGGAAAGTGATTACGATATTAGTAAATTTGTATAATCGTTAAGGTTTCCAGAAAATAGCTACTCGTTTGGAGTCCATATCAGTGACGAAAGTGGTGAAGAAGTGGACTTAATTATAGAGCAGGAGATGGAGTCGACTATGAATCAGGAAATGGACTCTGTTACACAGCAAAATGTAGAAGAACCGGTAGTGGAACGAATAGGTGCAGAAAAAGTTAACATGATGGTGACCAGTCTGGAGGGTTCCGAATATAGACTACCGTCTATATATGATGATTTGATAGAAGTGGGTGAGGTACCTGATGCAATGATGATAGGACTGGCGTGAAGGAACAAGAAAAGGGTATCAGATTTCAGAGTTTATTACGATATCCGATTCGACTAGGTCGAGAGGATCCTGCTGGAACAGCAAATGTGGATGGGAGGCGTCACTTGAATACGAAAGGTAGAACCGAGGTACGAAGAAGGGCATCAACTGGACAAATGAAGTGAGGTACAGTGTTTATTTGATGGTATGGGTTGTTTATTTTTTTCCTTTTTAAGATTGTGTTACAATCCTGGAGGGGGAGTTGTATGGCAGTTGGTTGACAAACCATGTATAAAGTAAAAAAGGACACCCTAATATATAGATAATGTATATTATTATATATATATATATATATATATATTATATATATATAATATAATATGATATAATATAAATATATATATATATATATATATTTATATATAATATATATATA
>JABUQX010097987.1:0-5000 GCA_015478945.1 Trachelipus rathkii | reverse complement strand
TTTTTTTTTATATATATATATTTATGTAGTTATTATTTATTTTATATATATATTATATATATCTATATAATATATTATATATTATATGTAATATATAATATAATTAATGTATTATTAAAATATTATATAAATTATATTGTACTAAATATATTTTTCAAGTAGGTAATATTTATCTGAAATATTTATATTTGGATTACTTTTTAAAAATATGATATATAAATATATTATATATAATAATATCCCAAAATCGATCAAATAACTTTATACAATAAACTATATAATATATGCGAGCTATAGACTACACCACTGATTTACTAAATTATCGTTATACTCATCCTTAAATATAGTAATTAGACAAAGTAGTTATCTACTGTAGAACGATGTCAATGGAAAGGAATAGGCACCATAACAAGCAAGCAATGAGTTTCCAATTATTTCACTATAAAATAGGACCAAATATAATACTTCATAGTAAAAAATAATGAAATCAATCTTGTGACTAACGAGAGAACTGGAGAGACAGTCTAGATAGGATAGAAATGGAGAGTCAACATCTTCTATATTGATTTCCACGGGGAAAGGGGGCATATCCACCCACTTTTTTTTTTCACACCCCCTTATATAATTAATTATATTAATATATATATAATAACTATATATTAAATTAAGTACAATGGAAAAGAGATAGTCTCCCACTGATCTACATCGGCTAGAAGATATGTGTATAAAAGGTAATAGTTATGAATAAAATATAAGAATAGACATATATTGTCTATATATAGCATTAGAATATCAATCAAATCCAAAGTAAGGTTGCGAGTCAGGGCACCCAAATTTTAATTCGAGTAACACAATACTCCTAATGACTGAAAGAGTCGGATAAATGAGACTTCCTTTATATAGTTCAAACGAAGTAACTGAGCAGAAGAAATAAGATTTTGAAACCCGAAACAAGATATTATATTAATTATCTTTTGATGGCCAATTTATCAAATTAATGGTTGATAATATAAAGTTATTTCAAAGAATACTTTGTTGCTAAGTATATATATGTATTTATATAAGTCTCTAGAAGTTATATATATATATACACATACACATACCGGTCTATGAGGAAATTGGGAATAGTGGAAGGTGTTTTTGAGAGAAGATGCTGAAGAGTACTTGAAGATTAAAGAGTATTATAGATATTCATCAATGAATTACAGATATATGTCTAAATGGAAACACCTTTGCATGAGAAAATAATTTCTATACCTTAATATGCGTGCAAGATTTATAGAATCGGGTAAGCTGAATGTTTGAAAGAACACTCTAAAGGTAAAAGACGTAGTAGATTTTAAAGGGAGTGAAGAAAAGAATAGGATGGGTCAATAAAAAGAAATGATCATATGTTATAGATATAGCAGCTTGAGTAGACTATAATGATATAATAATAGATATAGATAAATTAAAAGCATGGTAAAGAAAGATATAGAAATTAACAGGAACACCACAACTAAAAGGAAAGGAGTAGGAGGCATACTTCATCAACAAGTGCCGTATATATTTAATAAATATGATATATATCCACCAGTTATAGGATGGGTGATATGAGTGAAAACTAGATAAGTGTAAGCAAAGGGGAGGTTGAAACAAAAATGAAGGGAGTTTTGAGAATGTTGACGTGTGTCATAAAAGGTCAAAGGCTTCTCAAATGTCAAGAAATAATTTATTAGTATATATGTCATCATGAGAGGCTAGATTGCTTCAACATAAGAATAGGTGTATAAATACCCAAGATGTATCACTATCATTCCTCAATAAAACGCGGAAATATATACCACTACACCTATCTGACGTTCATAAGAACACCAGGATCTTACATACCCGGTCATGTGTTATGAAGGATAGATATATGGGATACCAGATATGAGAAAGAGGAGGAAGGAGGAGAGATGCTAGATTCATCCAGGGATTTAACTATAGTAGTAGGTAAAAGAAGGTTACATGATCAGAGAAGTAGATTATTTCTCCTTGCCGATTAAGCATTGTCTTTCGTTCCAGTAGTAATGATAATGAGAAGTCAACACATCGAATTCACGTATTTGGAGGATGAAAAATAGTAATTTAGTTTGAAAGATGGAGCTGAATCTGTAATTATTATCCCTTATTCAAGACAATCACTGCTCATCTTACCTTCAGAAGCTTACGCAGTAGAGATTCACTTATCTAAAGCAAAATTGGATTTCATGTTCCGCACACGGTTGTTTAAGCAATAAAAAGGTGACTGATACGTTCCCTTAGGTAGCTAGCATGAGATGAAAAAATGTTTATGAATATTATAATACTTAAGAGTATAATAAATAATGGAATCAGGAGTTAAAGAATAGGACGTGTAAAATTGTGGATATTATACGGGAGTTATTGGTAATGCATAAGTCAAAACGTGGATTTATTAAGTAATATTTAATTAGGGAAGCCGAATCATGTTCTAATTATAGATTTATTAAAACTTAATATTTTAAGCCAACTCCCTATCCGATATAATTACAGATAGAAGGCTGAGTCCATCCAATTAGGTTTAGTAGTGATTGTACGTTAAAAGTCCACGAATAAGTAGAAGTAACCTATATCTATAGACATTTAAAATTTAAAGATGTAAAAGTTCTTTATAAAAATGATCTGCAAAATTCTAATATTGATTAGATATGAGTTATATATCAATAATAGTTAGTGACCACTAAGTTATGATAATGGTTAAATATTAGCAATGATAGGTAATTAGATTAAAATTTTTAAGTCCATAATTATGTTATTCTTCATAATCACCGAAACATAAAATATTTCTGAAAGTTTTTCCAAACGGTGATACTGGTAAGTTGTTTATATATACTTATTGATATATATTTTATATATATATAATATATTTATAGTATAATATATATACAAATATAATTAATTTATATATTAATATAATATATATTATTAATAATATATATATTTATTATATAGTATAGTATATATAAATATTATTATAAATAATATATATATTATTATATATATATTATATATATATATATAATATATTAATATATATATATAATATATTATATTATAATATATTATATATATATTATTATATATATATACAAATAAACTGTATCCAAGAAAGTAACATCGGCGAGAAGCTTAACTATTTAGGAGAGGTAAAGTGTTATGTACTTCATGTGTGCGCGTGAGAGTGAATCAAGGAGAGAACCTTGCTCAATATTCTTTAGTTTTAATGATAATTTAATTATTTATTATAGGGGCTTTTCTACTGTAAATGGACTATGATATATAAAGTATATAGGTCTTCAGACTAAAAGTAAAAATTTTATAGGTAAGGGCTAGAAAGAGTATGAGTGGTTACATAAGTTAACAAAGATTCAACTTGAGTCACAAACAATTATGGGCAAAATACAAGTTATGAAAAACTAGGAACCGACCGAGGGCCCCGGCTCCACGGTCATAAACCCGTCAACATATATGATAGCACCCCGGCCCCGGCCCCAGGCCCCTGGCCAAAAAATCAGCGAAATAAAACTACGGGGTTTTCAAACGGGGATTAACTAGCATTTAAATTTATAACACAAAAAATAGAGGGTTAAATCAAACAAATAAAAAATTATCATTTTAATTCACTAATTACTACTTTGTTATATTAAAATGATGCTATAAGATTTAAAAATAGGAAATACAAATATATTTGCACTAATTTTTTATTATGAAGTATTAATTTTTCTTGTGATTTACAAAATTAAAATTAGAGAGCAAATTATAATTATAATTTTTCCGAGTTATTAACATAAAAATATTCGAATTTGATATATCAAACGAATTAAAACGTGAATCGGAAATAAGGAAAAATAAATTATAATAATTTGTTAAAATATATTATATTGTATTATTTATATTATTAATTTATAATTAAATTATATTTCAAAAAAAATTATAATAAATATTTTCCGATAAATCTCATGTCAAAATTAATTATTAATTATAATTGAATTAACTATAATGGATGTAACACATAAGTATTAATGTATATTAATAAAATATTAGTAGCGATAATATAGTTTATAATTATATATATATATCTGTTGAAATATAAAGTGTTTATTTTAAATGCATAATAAATATAAAAATAAATATATAATATATATACAAATTTTAAGCAAAATTATTTAACTTGGAAACAATTATAATATATTGATAGCTTTACTTGTCACTATCTAATTTTATTAAATATATAATGTATATAACATGATTAAAATCTAATATGTATTAAAAAGACAATCTATTTTTAATGAATTAATTAATTTTAAAAAGTGAAAAGCTAATTTTCGTCCCAGACACACTTAAGAGACCTATCTTCTAGGCATAAGGCGACTGGATTTCTATTCTAAATCTTCATTTCAGTTCAATAGTGTGTTTACAGTTGACGTTAACTTTTAGCCATTATTCTATCATTATGGTAGTGTATGTTGATATTAAGATATTATTTTTGATGTATTTCCTATAGATAATTCATTTTTGTATTAAAAATCTTATCTTAACTTCACCGGGTGATAATGTACTTTTAATATTATTATGTTAGTTTGTTATCATTAATTTTATAAATGCAAAAATTAAGTATACCAATAGAATTAGTGCGATGTTCGTGTGATATTGATATTTCTGTAATCAATACTTATATATTTATATTTGTTGATATTAGGGTATAAATATATATAATATATATGATATGAGCTGAGCCTGTGTTACGCCATATGACTAGTTTTAAAGCTATGAATTTATATGACTGTATATAAACCTTGTGTCAGGTCATAATATATATATATATATATATATATATATATATATATATTAATATATTATATATATATATTATTATTATTAATATGATATAATCATATACCTGCGTATGTTGATGTTGTTTCTTCTTTTCAAAAAATTCTAGTTCATAAATCTTTCTT
>JABUQX010097986.1:7500-14739 GCA_015478945.1 Trachelipus rathkii | reverse complement strand
TAAAAGAAGAGAGATCTAAGATTTTGACACGAGCGCTCAGCATTGGCTGAGGAGAGCGCCACTGGTATTATATAGTGATGTACGAGTAATTATTACTATATTATATATAGAGTGTATTTATATATATATATATATATATATTGTATATATATATATTATTATATAATATATATTATATAAATTATATTTTTTATATATATTATATATAATATATATATAATATATACTTTAATATATATATAATATATATATTATATATATATATATTTATATAATATTATAATATAAATGATATATTTATATATATATATATATTATTATATTATATATTATAGTATACTATTATATAAATATATATATATATATATATATGATATATATTATACATATACTATTATATTATATATAGTATATAGTACTATATATATATTATAATTCTATATAATATATATATATATATTATAATATATTATATTATATATATTTATATATATATATATATATATATATAAATAGTTGGATAAAGAGATTTCTATGGAATAAGAGGAAAAGGAAGGCAGTAGAATTGAAAGCTCTTCTAAAGGGTTTTTTTTTTAAGTTTTAGACTGACATTTGGAGGAACTGCTTGAGAAAGGAGAATGTGTACGAAGAGCTTGGAATATTTTTAGTTTGCAAAGTATAAATGCTTAGCTGTTATCTTTTAGATTAACTTTTAACAATTTTTAAAAGTTATAATTTTTAAAATTTGACTGGAATTTCGCGAAGGCCAGAATTCATTCTAACAATAATTGCACATTTTTTTCTGTCTTTCTTTTCTCCTTTGGGGGAAGGGTGGAGGGGGTTGGCTCCAAAATGTATCTTTAGAAATCTAATTAGAGTGCTATAGGTAGTGTTTGGGGTGTATTCAGCCATTATTTAGTTGCCTAAAAGGGACCTGCTAAGACTTTCAGCTTTTAATGTTCATTGAGAAGTCATCACAATTCTCAAAATTTTAGTAACTAGTCTATGTCAAGGTAAGATTAATATATATATATATATTATATATATTATATATATATAATATATATAATATATTAAATATTAATAATATTACTATAATAATATTATTAGTATTAATATATATTATATATAATATATAGTATATTAATATTATATAATATATATATATATTGAGCCGATGCGGTGGAGAATGGACGCATTGTAAAGAGAGTGGAAAAAGAAAAGAGAAGATTATAGAAGAAAAAGAAGTTAGAAACCAAGAACACAAGAGCTTGCAACGAGGGATTAGAAGTTTGAGTGTTGGTGAAGGAGATGGTTCCTGAGAGCATTTGTTAGACTGTGAGAACTTTTTAGATAGTAAACGGTACAAAATTTTATAGAATTTAACAAAATAAAAATTAAAATCTTTTTAAAAATACTGGGAGCACAAAAATTTTAATCTTGATTCTATTTGTATATAAAAAAGTTAATTAAATATAATAATGGACCACATCATTTTGGATTTATTATAAGAGGATAACGAAGAATGGAGATTCGGTGGAGTCGAGCTCGTGATAAAGTCAAAAGGAATGGATAAGGCACCAAAATGGCGTCGGTAGTTCAGCGTGTTTAGAGCACATCGCAGAAGCGAGACGTGTGCTAGAGGAAGACAGGTAGAGAGGTTAGTGAGAGATCGTGCACGTCTGAGTGTGTGTTACTCTCTCTTGGCTCCGTCTTTGCTCAGACAAAATTGAGCCACACTCCTAGATTAGGGCTTTTGCCGATGAGTGGTCGTGTTAACTGTAAATATATATATATATTATATGTTATATATATATATCTTTATATGTATAAATATTATATTATTATATAATTATATATATTATATAATATTATATATATTGTATATTATATATCATTATATATATAATATATATATATATATATATTATATATATATATATATATAATATATTCTATATATATATGATATATATATATATATATTTAATATATATATTATTATTATATAATATATATTATACTATATATATATATGTATAATTTATTATATATTATATATATATGATATATAATTATATATATATATATTATATAATATTAATATATATATTATATATTTATTATTATATTATTATATATACTAGTATAGTATATAATATATGGTCTTAGAACGAGAGGGATATTGAGAAGTAGGATGGAGCTAAGTGTGGGAGTTTGAAGGTTAGAGAGTAGATGAGGTATAGCTAAGGAGTAGATGAGGATATAAGAATACGAATGAGTAGAGGCGTTAGGTGACGGTCAAATTATATATATTCAAGTTGCGACCTTTGGGCATAAGCAAACTATAATTTAAATGAATTTATTAATACACTTGAAGACTATTAAAGTTAAAGACAGAGTGTTGAAATGTTTCTATATTCCAGAGTTTTAATGGTTTATTTAAAACATTGCAAAAGTTTTCGGCTTCAATATAAGAAGCCTCATTCGGCTGGCCTCTATGTTTAAAAAACTTGGAATAGTGACTTGGGAGTCATATTTCAGAGTTGGTGTTTTTAACATAGAGCACGCGAATGAGCTTGCTTGATAATGAAGCGAAGACTATTTGCATTTGTTTTAAATAATACCATTAACTCATGGAATATAGAAACATTTTAACATTGTTTTAACTTTAAATTAAAATTTTAATGTATGTAAATAAAGTTTTTAATTATAGTTTTTGCTTTAGGTCAAAAGGTGAGAACTAATAAATTAACAAACTTACGTAAGAGTGAGGAATTATTTTAATATATATTTATTATATATAGTTATATATTATTAGTATATATATATATATTATTATAAGTATATATATATAGTATAATATTTATATATTTGTATCTATATATATATATATGATATATATATTATATACTATAAATAATATATTATATATAGTATAAGGAGTGAGCAATGACAATCCCGGTCAGAGGGGCGGGGTCGCGCCAGCCTGTTCTAGGTAAAGACGATGAGCGTTTTTTGGGTTCCCCAAAGGGTGGGCTAGTCATTATTGGTGGTAATTTTCATAGTAGGGCCGTTTTAACGTGTGGGGTGCTCCCCCGTAAAGCTGATATTTCATGAACGTGTATGAGCTACTAACCATGTGCGCGGCGTAGCCGCGCACATTGCTTATATACTATCTAGTACTTTACAAGCTACTTTAAGCTATTGCTAATGAATGAGAGTAAGTAAGACGTGGATTGTGAGGTGTTATGGAAGTGAACGCAGAGGGAAAAATAGAGTAAGAAGTAAAGCAGTAATGGTAGAGCGCTAGAGGAGGATAGTGTCGAGTAAGAGAATATGAGACTAAAGAACCTCAGTAGGGAGATTAAGAGCGGAGGAGATAATGATACGTGGTAACAGAGAGTAGATGATAGGATGCTTAGGATAGTAAGGCTGACAGATAAGAATACTTTCATGAGCTACTTACTTTCACGAGGTGAGCGATGCGGTGTAGTATCACTTGGGAAGGTATTTAAGTAATTGGAGTGGATTAATACGTTTAATGTTTCCGGGGGTTCCCGGGCATTTCCCGGTGTCCCTTGCGGGGGACCGGCCAGTGTTTGCCTGGCTCATCACCCGCTCGAGGCCTGCTCGGCTCTCGTCTTCTCTCGTGCGAATACTCCCGTGACGGGTGGACGTCACACGCTGTGGGTGACGATCACATTTTAAAAATTTATCATATTCGAACACGCCAGGTGCTCTCGCCACGAGAACGATCTCGATCGCTGAGTCAAAGACTTCGCGTCTTAAGCCCCTGTGCTAACGGCATTTATAATGTTATTTGGTAAAGCAAAGTTTGTTTCATTGATGGGAAAGATCTGCAAATATGCGTGATAAATAAATAATCATAATAATAATAATGTTGAGGAGAGCTCCGGATAATAATTAATCTAATAATAATAATAATAATATAAATAATATATGAATAATAATATAATATATATAATAATAATATAGTTTTTAATAAATAATAAAAAAAAATAATAATATAATATAATAATATATATATTATATTATATACATATATATTATATATATATATATATATTATAATATTATTATTATATTATATATATAATATATATATATCATACTATATATTATATATTGCGTTATTAATATCAAATTTTTAGTATCTACTCTAGCGCTGATGCGCATGCGTTCGGGAGATAAGCCGACCCAACAAAGTCATCATGTGATTTTCTTCTTTTTCAATTTTGTTCTTTTTTCTCCTTTTTCTTCATCTTTTTTTTTCTATTTTCGCAATGATTATCTTTACTTGGTCTCTTCTTTAGCGCTTGCATAGATTGGGTGAAATATATATATATCTATTATATTATATATATATATATATATCTATATATATATATAATATATATATATATTATATTATATATATATATATATATTATATATATATATATATGATGTTGTTCTTGGTTCATTATGACCACGGAAAAAAAAACTAGCATAGAAATAATTCGGATTTTCAGACGTTAAAGGCGTTTGGTCAGGGGGTAAACCCCTAAAGGCGTTGCGCCCACCGTCGGGAGGGGGACCCTCACCCCTCTCGACTCCCCGGTGAGCGGAACTTTAGGGGTTTACCCCTGACCAAACGCCTTTAAGATACCAAAAAAATAACTGCATATATATATATAATATATATAATAATAATAATAATAATAATAATAATAATAATAATAATAATAATAATAATAATATAATAATAATAATAATAATAATAATAATAATAATAATAATAATAATATAATACTGAAGATGATTACAATCTAACATCAAGGTTCAATAAGTATTTGTAGTAGAAGTGGTAATAGTAGTAGTAGTAGTAGTATTTTGGAATCTATACGCGACATATAAACTATTATATATCACAATTAAATAATGTGTTTAAAGTTACATAGCATCGCACGGATGAAAAATAGATTAAAACTAATATTATCTCGTATCAGCTGAGGATTGTATGATAAGATGTACATATAGAAAGATAACTAAAGAAGAATAAGAAGAATAAGAAGAAGAAGGGGAAGAAGAGAAGAAGAAAAGAAGGAAGAATAAGAAATAAGAAGAATAAGAAGAATAGATAGCTGAAGAAGAAAGAAAATAAGAGAATAGAGAAGAAGAATAAGAAGAATAAGAAGGACATACATATGACCAAGCGTATATAGTTATAAAGTTGTTAGTAGATAGTAGTAGTAGTGGTGCTGTAGAATAAGTGACGGTTGACATGATGAGCGGTATATTGGGAAAAGATAGCTAAAGAGAGAAAGAATAAGAAGGTGATACCCTCGTATAAGTAGTTTATAAAGCTGAATAGTGGTAGTAGATAGTAGTAGCTGGTAAAGGTTAGTAGTAGTAGTAGTCAGTAGAGAAACTTATTATTTTTAAATATATTACCCCCGTGCTATTTCAGTACTATTCATTTATATTCGCTCATTACTTGTTTTAAACACTGGCTTAAATAAAAGTTTTCAGCTATACAACGTCGAACGAACAAAGCTAACTTAAAACTAAGCTTATATCGTTTCAGTGATCGGTTCATTTCTTCCAATCACAGCGATAGATTTATCGTATTATCTTATATCTTTAAACTTATTTAAATGATCGTAAGTATTTAGTCTTTGGTCGTGTATTAGTAGGTTGCGCCTCTCATCTACGGGTCAATATGATCGCTTAAAAGATATAGCTCCATAAAGATATTCATTAATGGGTAGTTATTATTATTCATTATTATTATTATTCTTATTTATTATTATTATTAATTATTATTATTATTATTATTATTATTATTTTTTTTTCTTTATTATTATTATTATTATTATTATTATTATTATTAAAACTTACTGCTCTCAGGGTTCTGAGTGTAAGATAGCTTCCATTATCGATTTTGGGATGTTTGCTATGTTAATCGTAATCTTAAGAGATAAATTCCAGCAACGCATTGGTGATTATATATGTTTCTTCAGTAAGCCCATTCTCACTGTGCCTTAACCATGTCGTCAATCTCATCCTCTAAACTCGTTGAGAACACCTTTACTAAAACCATACGTCATTCCGAGTGCGACACGACTATAATATTAAGACGAAAACCTGATGGCGAACGATACATCGTCTGTGTTCCGGCTTACGATACAGCAGATCGTCCATTATTCGTATCTGTAGAACAGTTCAGTAGGATCATTGAGTGTATAGAAACATGGATAAAGGCAAAGTGTTCATGTACTAATACGGATAATCCGTCCATAATAACCACGAGTGGTGATGGTGGGAGTGGTCTTAATAGAATCGCGGTTACTTTCTCATTAGGCGACAATATTGAAAGGATCAATGTTCGTAACTACTGGAAACCAACCATGAATGGCTCATTTTTGTGGACGTGTATAGGTTTCTCTGTCAGTTCGATCGATAGTATTAAAGCTCTGGTCAAGATGAATGAAGAATTAGCGGCTCATCTTGACGATGTCAGCGAACTCGAAGAATTAATATACGAAGGCCATAAAGTAATGTATATTATTTATACTGAAATATGTGGATTACCGTACACTGAAAAACATCGACACGTGTTAACAGCGAGCAACTTGACGAAGTTTACTATTCTTTGGAATGAACGGGTGGATGTTAAAGATCCCGAATATGTGTCAAAATGGTTTAATGTATCAGCTAGTATTTATTCGTACATAACTACTATAGGGTTGGAAACGCTTGAGAAATATATAGAAACTGCTCAGTTTCAACTGCACCCCATGTCTTCTGCCCAAGTGTATTAATATATATATATATATATATATATATATTGTTAGCAATGTAATACTTATATATATATATATATATATATATATAAATATATATATATATATATTATATATATATATATATATATATATAACTTGGTTATATTTCAAAGTTCTAGGCATTGTAAAAATTTGTAATCTCCGTATATATATATATATATATATATATATATATATATATATAATATATTATTATATATATATATATATATATATATATATTATATATATATATATATATAATATATATATATATATAATATATATTATATATATATAGTTCCAAAGTTGTTAGCAAATATATACTTATATGCTAAAAAATATATATATAATATAATATAATGATATATAATATAATATATATAATATATATATATATATATATATA
>JABUQX010097985.1:0-26054 GCA_015478945.1 Trachelipus rathkii | reverse complement strand
ATTTATATATATATGATATTTATTTATATTTATATACTAATATTTATATACTATATACTATAATATATATATATGTATATCTTATATATATATATGTATCTCATATCTATATATATTAATATATAGGGTATTATGCTATAAACTATGTGAGATATACCAATATGTAGTATATATATACTTATAAGTCATATATAATAATACATGTGGGACCTTTTAATATTTTTGGTTAACTAAGCAGAGTAGGCGTTGCCTTACTCTGCTGCCCCCAAAAGCCGCCACTGGATATGTATAAATTAGTATAATATATATATATAATTATATATATAGTACTAAATATATATAATAATTTATCATCTATATAGTATATATATTATATATATTCTATATACATAGATAAATTACAATTGAGAATGAACATGTAGAACTTGCCCAAGCCTTTATTAGAGACTGTAAATCTAACACTCTGTACCGGATTTTATTAAATATTCTTTCCATTTAATTGAAAGAAACGATCCTATAAATAAAGAAGAGAAAATGAATGAAAGAGCTTAAAAGGATAAATGAAAAAAAAAAAAAAAGAGAAGAAACAGACTAAACAAAAAGTACCACCAAAGAAGGAGATACAAATTACAGAAACTAACTTACAGACACTGAATCTATTACGAAAACATCGTCCAACAATGCCTTTCAAAGTGATGGCGATTCCGCGGCTCTTTCTTCCTTGTTTTTTCCCGTTTTCTTAGAAGTTAGCAATTTTGAGTTTTTTGTTTTTTATTTTTTTGGCGGAATTTCCCCACTCTTCTATTTTTTCTCTTAAATGAAAGTTATTTCGTTAGATTTTGTTGCGCGATAGACAAGCTTTTGCATCGCATTGCCGAAGATGGGAATGAAATTTTATTTTCTCCATCACCTGCTCACATATTCTTATGGCGAATGCGTTGTCAAGTGGTAACAAGTTTGTAAAATTTGAAGAAAAAATGTTGTTTACATATCAATTCCGGTTTTGGAAAAAATTGCACTGCAAACATATAGCTAAAAATTAACTATATTATATATAATATATATATTATATATATTATTATATTTATACTATAGTATATATATATAGTATTATATATATATTATAATTATATATATACACTATATATATCATATATATATTTATATAAATATTATATATAATATATATATATTGTAATGTAGTTGTACATGAAATATCATTACATTTACTTTATTTATGTATCTAGTTATTCCAAGCATTGCCATTGCAATACCTCTTTTATTTAATATAGTATTATCTATTTTGATTGTAAAAGGTCCAGTCAAAAGATTGTAAATATGTTTGTATTATATTAAGTGACGAGCAACAATAGAACTCCTTTAGACTTATTTTTTTGAAACCTGATTTATTTGTCGTCGTACAAAGCTTTGATATATATTATTCTTATTTATTTTATTTTTATTATCTATTTATTATTTTATTATTTATCCAAGACATTATTATATTTATTCTTATTATTATTTATATCTTATTATATTATTCTTTATTATTATTATTATTATTATTATTTTATTATTTTATTTTTAAGCAGTTGTAAGGATACTACGGAATTTGTTATAATATGTATACGTGTTTTTTTATACTAATAACAAACATATTTGGAATCAGCATGTAAAATTCAATAATTTTATAAGGTGTGTGGCGCACAGTGTTAATTTTTTAGCCTTATATTTTGTATTTTAAGGAAATTTGTGTTATTCTTATGAGAGACGAGTTCGATTGTACAGAAATACCAATTTTTTCATGTTTAGGATATATATATTTGTCTTACTGAATTAAATTGTAAATAACTTATCATTTTTTTATATTTTAAGAATTGTGATGGGTTCATGAGCAAGGGTAATCTCATTACTGACGAGTCATATTTTGATCTTTTCGCTTTCATTCGTTGTTATCGACGGGTGTTTAAGTCCGTAGCTCTTGAATGCCTTATCCATCAATCTGATTATTTGTTGTAGTATGATTATTTTTGTAATCCATGCAGTGTCTTGGTTTTTTTATTTTTACAAAGAAAGTATATGTATTTGAATTATATATGGTTGATATAATTTTCAATGTGCGACAATATTGCTGGTTATTTCTTATTGTAAAGCTAATGTAATTTAAGCTGTGTTTTTAAGGTAATTGTGTTTATTGTCTAAATATGATTTGCATTGTTATTACAAAGCGTCGTCTGTAAATGCGATTTGCAGAGTGCATTGTGGTCCGCAGCCTGTTGCTAAATCTTTAAATTGGCAGGTAAGGTTGTATTATTGAAAATTTATTATTTCTTTATGTAAAAGAATATTGTGCAATATCAAATAAAAGAGTTCTAACGGATTTAATATTTGTTACATATTATACATATGGTTATTGTCCAAGTTCTTCCAATTTTTTTATTTTGTAATAATAAGTATTTGTTTTAAATCTAGATAAGGCAACTCTTTGCATGCGTAGAACAAAGCTGTTATAATGTCAATGAATTTTATATGACTTAATTGTATTAATTGTAGAATATTTAATTTTCAGTAAATATTTATATTCTTTGCCAAATGCAGTCAGGTCTATTATATTCTTTTTAGTATAATTTGTTTATTTATATATATTATTGACATAATATCTATATTTTATACGTATACATTGCTTTATAGTGGGCCATTTATATAATTTTTGATGATATAGCTTTTGTTTATGATATTTTTTGTTTTTACAAGCATATATATATTATATATATAATATATATATATATTATACTATATATATACTATATAATATTATATATATATATATATATATATTATAATAATATTATATATAATATATTTTTATATATATTATATAATAACTTTATATATATAGCATTATTATTATAGTAATATATATATATATTATATATATATATTTTTATATATATATATTTTATAGATAACTATATATTATATATATTATATTATATATGTTATTTTATAGTTATATATACTATAATTGTAGCTTTAGATTAGGTTCTATATTTTGCAGTGCCCTGTATTGCGAGATTTATCTCCGGACATCCGATACTGTTCTGATATATAAAATGTGTTATTTCGAGAATATAATATTCTATATTTATTATATATTAATATATAATATTATATATATACCTACTATTTATATAATATGTAATATATTTATAATATAGTATATACTATATGATATTATATATAATCTATATAATTTATATATCGGTAGAATAGTACTGAATATATATATTTGCACGTTGCGCATGTTATGCGGATTGCTTACGGACATCGCATACATGTTCATGGGATTTACTAAACTAGTTTGTAGTTGATCAGTAATTTTCATTAATTTTTTATTAAAGTATCTAAATTTTAGACAAACAGTATCCCTGAGTAGTTCCAACAGTTCCGTACTCGCATCAAAGAACTTAGATATGAATCTTAAAGTGTTAAATAATTCTTATCTTCACATTCTTAATTATCAAATAAGTTGGATCATTAAACAGGTTTATTTCATTGATAAGAAATAATATTGAGTGAACGGTTTCACATAGGCAAAGAACTCGGTCAAACGTGTGTTCACTTGAAGGTCTTCAGGAGCATAGTTGGCTGAGTTTCTAAGTTAATAAATGGCATGTTAACTTATTGCACAGGTCGTAATTATTACAGGAGGGCCTGGTACTGGCTAAGCAAGTACAGTTTGAGAATCTTAAAACAGGTGATTAGCTAGATTGGAATTGTCACGGGGCCTGGCCAAAGGATTGTTTATACGTTGGAAGAGTAAGTTTATGACAGCATTAATTTAATTATGCTTTTTACTATCAATCTACTATAAATTTGGGGTGATTCTGTCTCGGATCTCTAATATGTATAACCTTCAAGTCTTATTTTTTTATCATGGAATTGTGTGTAGTAAAGTATTTTTGCGTTCTGTTGATATTTTTAGCTCAAGGTCATTCTTTGTATTTTGCTAGACCTGTGCCAGAACTAATGTTCAAGTGTTGCAACTAATATCACCAAGTGTTGATATATGAAATATGTTGGTATTGTGTTTTTTTTACATTTGAACTGTCAAGTATAGTCGTTGATAAGACCAATTACGTAACAAAAAACGCGATATGATTTTTTTTCTGTTAATTGGTGAAATAGCTGTTATTACAACAATATTAGTCGTTTGGAAACAGAGAAACACTGGAATATTTAAGTAATTTATTCTTTATGCTTTTATAAAGTATGCTGATTTACTAGTATATATATTATTTATATATATATATTACTATTATATTATATATTATATAGATTATATAAATATACTACTACATATAGTATATTGTATATTTATTATCCATTATTTATATTCTTATCTACCATATATTTATAATTTATTCATTATTATTTATATAATTATATTTATATAATATATATTATTATATCATATATTATATATCTTTTATATCTATAATATCTTATTTATATATATATATATATATATAATTATATATATATAGTATATAATATATATATATATATACTACTATTAATTATATTATATATATGATATATATATATATTTATTTATTTATTTTTTAATATTGTAGATAGGCGTAAAATTTACCAAAGTTTGAGCCGAAAGTAAAGTAGTATTTTGGAGGTTACCATGATTTTAACCCCTGATTTTGGGGTTCTGCACCGAAATGACTACTTTCCGCAAGATTTTGTGAAAAGTTTTAGCTAGGATTTTTTAAACTAAGGATATTATATATCATATACTAAGTATATAATAGTATATATGATATATATATTATATAATGATACTTACATACTTTAGTATATAGAATATATATATAGAATATATATAATATATAATTATTATATATATAACATTTTGTAATTTTCCTGTTTTTAGAAGGTGGTTTTTCATGCGTATCATTGGAGCAAAATTTGAAATTGGTAGAAATTTATTATGTCGTTTGTAAAGTGAGTATGTTACCATTTAGTTAACTTAGTATTATAGTTTCTGCAAGAGTCATACACAAATTATAACAATGCATTCCTGCTAATGCGAGTTCCTATGAGAATGGATGCAAATCTATAGAATTTATCGGGTTAAGAGATCTACGCGTGCATGAGAGATAACTGAGTCAAGAAGCCCGCAGATTGCAACAAGAGAAGGTAGCCGCTGCTTTGGAGGAAAAGAAGTTGGCTGCTGCTTTAGAAGAGAAAAAGTTGTAGCGCTTGAGACAGAAGAGCGAAGGGGAAGTTTAGCTTGAGTGAAAAAGAGAAGCTAAGTTGAGTTGAAGCTGGGATGATTAGAGAGAGCCATCGTGTTAAGCAGAGGAGCAAAGAGGAAAGGCTAATTAGAGGCAAGAGAAGGATGCAGAGGGCAAGAAAGAATGATTCAGATGAAGCTTGATGCTGAAGAAAAACAACAGCGTCAACATGACGCAGCAGTAGCATCGCAGAGCGCTCAGAGCGGCCATAGCACTTCCTATGTAAGTACCCGAAGTTAAAGCTTCCATTCTTCGATGAAAGAAAAAATGATATAGAAGAATACTGTTAATGTTTGGGAAGCAAGCAGAGGCGAACGGACTCCTGTGGGAGAGCGAGCGTTTGTTGTTTAGGATGTCTTCCTAACAAGTAAACTTCGCAGTGTGCATTCAAAACAATATGACTGTTGAGAATTATGAGACTATGAGTCTGAAAAGAGCTGTATTGGGAGGTGGACTCCGGGAAGTGAGGTACGTAGCGAAGTAAAACTATGTCTACGGCTAAGATGTAATTCCATAGGGTGTAATTACAGAGCAATTATGAAGCTTTAAAAGTGTCGTAACAGCGAGACTAACACTGAACTGATGATCGTTAGTTGAGCGTTTTCTTCAGTGGATCCAGTATTTGGTATTACTCTGTTCCCAAAGAACTCGCCAACCTACCTAAGGGACACTGAAAGAAGAAAGCACCGAAGAGATAATTAATAGGTTCAGGAGGATATATGGAGCGCATTCGTTTAAAAGTTGCAGTAAGAGTACACGCGACCAGGTCACCCAGCCGTGATAAAGCCACATCCATAATTAATTTTGATCAAAAGGAATGGTTTACTCAGAAATGTATCATAAAAGTGCAACCAACATGCATCATAGGCGACCTACGAGAAGAGGATCGAAGTTCGGCGCCAGCGGCACGCACAGCAACACAGGAATCATTTGGTCGCCAAAGTATCCAGTAGCAGTTGAGTCGAGAGATGGTGTATTCCGTGCTTAGCAGTGTCAAGATGGAAAGAGAGGCCATCTACGCAAGGAGACCGTCGAGTCCCTTCCTTATTTCAACATATCGAGTGTAGAGGGCAATATTCAAATGGTGCGATCAAAGTAAGAAGCAAGGAGCTAGCGTCCGGAGTCTTGATGGCGGCAACAAGTCCTGATTGCCAGCGCTGGAATGAGCGAAACTCCGATTTGAGATAGAGAAGGTGGAAAATGGACGAAGTCACACCTACCTGTAAACGTATGGACGCGTGAATGGTATCAGGTGCAAAACCCTCCGACCGATACGGATGTCACACATTAGTGGTTGTGCGAGGAAAAAGTTTACGTGTTACCGTAAAGGTGTTAGTGTTGGAGACTGAAAATAGATTGCATAGACGGTTACGGGTGGATGTGAAGTCCCTTCTCGCAGAGTATCGATGTGGATACCCCCTTATTACGTAGTAGGACAACCGCAGCGAAGTGCTGCGCGCAAGTCGCTATATTCGATCTTGGTATTGAATGTTAAAGGGGCATTGCCCGTGAGTCAGCCTAATCTCGATGGGAGTCGACCCGGACTGTTGTGTCGAGGGCGCTCGTAAAGAGAGGTCGGGCTCATAACAGCTTTAGAATATGCTTTGGTCCCATCGTGGCACCTGAGGAAGATTCCGCCAATGAAGAATTGATCAAACAAATCATAATTTTGGAATGGCGAGTTTAGGAGTGGAAAGATCTTACAGGAACGTCAGTGCCACAATTTTTGGGACACAAGATGAAGCTGTCGAGCAAAGCCGCGGAGCCATCGACTAAATGTGATGAGAACGAAGAAGTTACAGGAAAAGTGAAGTTGAAAGTCCTACTGATCCTCATAGTGTTGAAGGCAGACACAGGACTATGGATGTCCGAGTATGACTCGATGGTACGTTAAAGTACAAATGGTGGGTCTGAAGAACAGATCGTACTGACGAAGATGAATGAGATGGTGAGAGGTGTACAGAGTCGATCACACACAAAGTGAGGCAAGGGTGTGTGTAGCTGTGTTGTGAGGGGAAGATAACCCATCGCCATGGTCGATGAGAGTACACGAACTTATTAATGATCGGAGACTTTTAAAAGTATGATGATGTCACTCTCAGAGGCCTATAGAGGTGAGTGTGAAAAAAGGGGTATGAA
This sequence comes from Trachelipus rathkii, assembly GCA_015478945.1. Classification (NCBI taxonomy): domain Eukaryota; kingdom Metazoa; phylum Arthropoda; class Malacostraca; order Isopoda; family Trachelipodidae; genus Trachelipus; species Trachelipus rathkii. The sequence continues at coordinate 18,606 of JABUQX010097985.1, read as the reverse complement.
ACAGTATTTAGTAAAAGAAATGGTTTGGTATGATTCAAATAGAGTTATGGATAAACCAACAGGAAGTTTACTTTGGTGTACCAGAGAGACAGTGAGTTATGTAGGTGGCACACGATGAGTCTCGGCGGTATAGTGGGTGGCTAAAGAGACGCATCGTAAAGAGTACCCAACAGTTCTTTGGCGACATATATTTGGAGTAATAAACATTGTTATCGTGTGATATGCCGGAGAACGTTGCCCGAAGTGTCAGTGAGAGAAGATACCTCCTCTCGTCACCGCCTAACCTACTGAGAGCTCTCTCGCGTGACTATCGGCCCTGATGGACCACTCTCCAACATGTTCAGAAAGCGGCACCGTAAATGTTCCTAACACTTGTGGATGTCCCCACGCGCTTCCTGAAGCAACTCTACTCTTAAAGGCATACTGCCAGAGGTGACAGAAGCCTCCGGGTATCGATGTTCATGAGGTTGGGAAGGCAAGGAAATATCTCTAGTGGACCAATGGTAGTCAATTTACATCTGACTATGAGGGATTGTAACACAAAATGCTAATCAAGCAGAAGTTTTCACCAGCAGTTTACCACAATGAGTCAAGAGCTCACTGAGAAGTTTTATAACGGTACCCTAAAAGAAGAATGCTCAAGAGAATGTTGCAGTGACAAGTGAGGATTGGATAGTTCATAGAAGCCACTATTATTTACGATACAGGGAGGATCACAGATTTCCACCCATTCTCCCCATTCGAGCCCTGAATATGTAGGAGGAACTGTTTGCGCGGCTCTGCCAACTCTCTCAATCTGGGCCAAGGGGATATTAATCTGGAAGAGCAAGCGCTCCATAAGGTACTAGTTCCTTACTTGCAGAACAGGCCTAACCGCGAACACGTCTAAGTTGGCTTAGCGAGCATCTTAGCTAGGCCTACTTTCCAGAAAGCATTCCTATGAAAAGCGTGCGAGGACAGAACTGAAAGTGGAGATATTAGTCTTGTTCTCAGTTCCCCTTCTGATTCTTCTATTTCGTTGGTGGAGTTGAATATATGGTGTAAGGACAATTACAAGATCAAGTGCGGTGAGTGTGATTAGCATTCACACAATCTGCTAGAAGAAGTAATTGTGAGAGTAGGAGATGAAAAGAGGAAAGAAGGTGACGTCAAAGGGGAATATAGGTGCGTTCGAGCCCAGTGCTCCCTGATACTGAGAAGCGATACCACTTCATCTAAATGGAAATGCTCCACAATCTGTACAGAAGCGAGCAGGCTTGTCTGACACTAAGATCAGTACAGGACGTAACGTATGCGTGCTCGATGGAGATTTAGGAGATCGCGGAATCCTTCACAGTGTGCCTTGGCACGCGCCTATCAACTATCATGCGATATAGAACCTTTTATGATGACACCCAGTTCTATAGTTCGAAGCACGTTTACAAGTTACGCCTCTCTTACGATCGCGGACGGAGCTGAGAAGATCGCATACAGCTGATAGAATAGGGCCTCATCGTCCCTCCCCACGTTATTCAGCACATTGTCGTTGTCCAGGAAAAGTGGCACGGGCAGGAATAAGGTTATTGTTCCAGATAAGGGCCTTGATATATATATATATAAGCGCGATGTCGACTTAAACTCAGATTTATTTACAAGTTGCAAGGACAAAGTTCTATTCAAAACTGACTTAGCCAGGGCGACTGGCAGATAAAAGTATAGCCTGGAGGATTGCATACAAAACCGGTTTTTCAACGGAGACGGACATTTCCATACCTCAAGCTACCATCGGTATGGTTACTGCGGAGCAACTTGTAGTCAATGCGCGGATTTGGATGAGAATCCACGACGTCGACTTTTCTATCATCGTCGATTATTATCGTCCATTCCAGCGCTGGCGGCGAGCATACTCACGACTTGAGGGACTGTTTTCAGACTCATAAGAAGAGGGAATTCCCATTCAGACCGACGAAGTATCGAGTTCGCTCCCCCCTTGCTCGGTGCTTGGTTTTTGCCGGTCATATTCATATGGGCTTAAGATGGCACTAAAGGATTACTTGAAGACAATGTGATCAAAATTAAGAAAACAGCCACCTAAGATAGAGCATCGTAGGTCTTTTTAGGGTCTCACTGGTTACTACCAACGATTTGTTCTGGAAATATAATGCAGATTGGCAGCGCACCTGACGAGAGTACCCTTACAACAAGAAGGTGATGCAACGAGATTCCAACCCGCGGTGGAGATCCCAAGACCATCAATAACAGGCTCATCTGAGCAACCGTGAAACCGAGCCATTTGAGCTGCGAACGCCCATACTTGAAGATGCCGGAGTTGCGAGACGCCGCTTCAACGCTTTCCGACAGTGGTATGCACTCTAAACGTTCACTGAGGTAACGTCCTTCTTATCAAGGAAGACGGAGGAATTCGTCCTCGTCGCTTAACGAGTAACAAATTGTCTGTAACAAGAGGTACTCAACTGTGTGAGAAAATAGAGGCATTAGCGATCGTTATTGGCATTAGAAAATTCGAGCCAACCTCTACGGGAAGGGTTTGTCCTTCAGCTTCTGACCATAGACCGGCTGCACGGCTTATTGAAAATAGAGCAGGGTATGAGAATATTAGAATAATTGAGGTCGGTTTTTATACTTGCAAGGTTAAGTTTATCTTAAACACATAAGTGGCGAGAGATTAACGTCATGCCGCCTACTAGACAGATCGACCGTATGCCGACCGCACTAACTTTGGTTCAATTATCAGACAAGTTCACTGCGAAGAGCGAGTAATGACCATGTTTTACCTATCGCTCCATCAAATAGCCAACAATGTTGCACATTTCGCATCATCAATGGTGAGCCAAGCTTTATGCGCTTGTCACATGACATACTCATACATTACTTTCACTTTATGTACTTATAAGGTAAGAAGGCCAAGCATTGCCATTGCAGATACCTCCTTTCTATGTTATCAATCGATATATAATACTATTATCGTACTACTATCGTATAATATATACCATTCTATATATACTATTTATTCTAGTATATTTACTATATATTTATATATTTATCTATTATTATATATATAATATATATAATTATTGTATATTATTATTTATTATATATTTTGATGTGAAATAATAAAGATTGTAAATATGTTTGTATTAGTATAGGTAAACAGCAGCATTTAAGCTCACCTTTTAAGACTTCTTTTTGACCTGACTTCTTATTGGTCGTCGGTTTGACAAGCTTTGCTATAATTTTATTATTATTATTATATTAATTTATTATTATTAGTGTATTATTATTTTATCATCTTATTATTTTATTATGTATTATTATTATTATATATTTTTAAAGCAAATTTAATGTACTAGCATTATATATATATGTTAATTTTTTATTATAGTTATAATAATATTTAATTGAATAAAATTCATAATTTATAAGGTGTGTGGCGCCAATGTTTTAAATTTTATTGCTTTTATTGTTGTTTTAAAGGAAAATTGTTATTTCTTGGCGAACGAAGTTTCGGATTGTACAAAAATAAAATTTTGTTCTTTCTAAGTTTAGTATTATATTTGTCTTAGAATAGAATTTAGATAAACTCTATACATCATTTTATTTATTTTTTAAGAATTGTATGTAAGAATTGGATTATTAGATATTCATATTAAATTAGGTAAAAATGTGATATTTTGTCTTTTCGCTTTCTTCGTTGTTATCGTGTGTGATGTACAGTCGAAGTCCTTGTGCTTTATCGAAAATTTATTAATTGTGTGTATGCTATTTTTGTATCCTGCATGTCTTGTTTTTTATTTAATTACAAAGAAAAGGCTATTATGTATTTAAATTATATGGTCTGAATTGTTTGTGTGAAATATTGTGGGTATTTTTTCCTAGACCATTTTATGGATCGTACATCACTCTTTGGTGTGTTACTTGGTGGAATGTGTGATTGTATGTCAAGCGGGTCTGTAAATGCGATTTGCAAGTGCTTGTGCCGCACGTGTTGCTAAATTTATTGGCAGGTAAGTTAGTATTTATGTATCTTGTTAATGAGGTACAAGTATATCGCGATATTTTGCATATAACTGGGAGAACGAAATATATCGTTAGATTTTAAATTTAATATTTTTGACAGTCAATTCAATTTTAGTTTGTTAAAAAAGATTTGTTTTAAATACTAATAGGCAACTCTTTGCATTAGAAACAGCTGTTTATATGTCAGCTGGTTTTGCATTGTCTTGTACACATTGTATTATGAATTTGATATCATTGTTAGATCATTTTATTTTCAAGAATATTTAATATCTTTGTGCCAAATCAGTACGATATATTCTTGTTATTAGTTATTTTGTTTTTACATATATTCATTATTGTTAGGGCATCTACCTTTTTATATAGGATTTAATGAGAAATTTTCTACAGTTATTAGTACAGAAATTCAATATCGATACATTATTTTCGTTTTTTTCAATATAATCGATACATATATATTTGATCGTTATATAGACTATACAAAAAAAAGTTGTGCGAGTACTTTAGATATCTACTATATACTAATAATTAAATTATATATATAATATATACTACTATATAATACCAATATATACTAATTGGTATCAGTTATTAGGGTATCTATATTTGCAGAGCTTGTATGCGGAATCTACGCATCCGAAACTATATTGTTATGGATTATAAACTTGTTAGAATTTTCGAAAATTAATTATATATATTACTCATATATATATATTATATAGTATATAATACTATATATATATCTATATATATCTATAATACCGATACATCAGTAATTATCCCTATATATTATATTTATATCGGTATATAGTACTGAGGTTCTATATTTGCATGCGCATGTAAACGAATACCTACGGACATTCGGATACATGTTCATGATTTAAAAACCTAGTTTGTAGAGGTTCAGTTAGCATTTACATTATTTTTTATTAAAGTATTTTTTAAATTTATCAGTATGTTTCCTTGAGTATTTCAAACGTGTTTTACTTCTTATTATTTAAATATTAAAGTAGTTATTATTCTAAGTCTTAAAGACATTAGTTTCATGAAAAAGTTTGATCATTAAACAGGTTTATTCATTGATAAGAACATAATATTGAGCTGAATTGTTTTAATTAAGGCAAGAGCTCGGTAAACCGTTGTTTTCCTTGAAGGTTTCAGGGAGATATGCTTGGTGAGTTTTTAGTTATAAATTGCATTAATAATATTGGCACAGGTCGCGCAGGTATCATTTACACAAGGCGTTGGATACTGTACCATACAGGTTTTGAGAATTACTTATAAAAGGTATGTTTAGTAGATTGGATTTCACGGCGTTCGTCTGGCCAAGGATTTGTTTATACGTTGGAAGAGCAAGTTTATGACATATAATTTAATATCTTTATATACCAATCGCGCACCTATTATATATATATATTACTATATAGTAATTTTATATATCTAATATATTATTGTTGTTATTACTAAAGTAGTTTTTTATCACTATCGCTATAATTAATATATATATAATCCTACTTAAGATTTAATACAGTCTACTATTATACTATAATATACTATTATATATATTTTATTTAAATATCTTAATATTTTAATAACATATTTATTCAGTCAATATAATAGGTATATAATATATATATATAGTTATATATATTTAAATATATTTACTATATATATAGGTAGTATTAGTATAAATGAGGTTACCTATTATAATAAATATAAATATATAGCTATTAATATTTACTCATATAGTAGGTAAAAGATGTCAAAAGATATAATTTAAACGTTACATTATATTATTTATAATATTAAATATTCTATATATTATATATTATATATATATATTAATTAATATATATATATATTAGTTATATACTATATAAATTATATATAGTAATATACTATATATATTATTATATTAATTATATGATATATGTATATATTATAATATTTATATATATCTATATATATAATATATACTATATATATATATAATATATATAATTATATATATATTATATATATAAATTACTAGTTATATAGTATATTTATATATATATATATATATTATTACTATATTTATATATCTATATGTATATAAATATATATATAATGTATATTTCTAATTATATAAAATATCAATCTATATAGTAATTTCAAACTCAAGAAAGAACAGGAGATCCTAAACAATAGAAATTTCTTCATAATTATAATTGCGAAACTTTCAAACTAAAAGAATCAAGAAGCTTTTTACATTTTCATTTCTCAAGTTCCTAGGTATCTTTGATCTATGATTAGCTTTTTGTGATAGATACTACATATAAAAAATTGAGGGCTTTTTAAAATCATTTTCCACAGTTTCATTAGCTTATATTTTCATGTGAACTAAAATTGCGTAATCATTCTAATTAAGTAGTTCCCTTCCCGTTATCGTTATGCTCATCAGTAACAAATCATATTTAGAGCAAGACTTTTGATGTTAACAAACTCGAGAAACAAAAACGAAATCTTTCTACTACGCACTGTTATATTTTATTTCCCCCCCCTATCGGCTATATTTCTCATTCTCATCAGGGAACCATATATACAGGATATTCGAATTTATGGGAATTTACGCAGGCAAAGACATACGATCTTCATTGTTGTTGATCGCTTAGCCTTGCGCATCTGACTGAATTAAAACAAATTTAATATTAAAACGGAGCTTAAGTGAATTTTGTGTTAAATGATTACACTCTACTTACTACAATATCGGCACTTCGTTCCATTTACCATATGGCTTTACCAATTGTCACCGTAATAGTATTTTTTAAGTTATATTATTTTATTTTTTGTTTTTTCTTTTTTTTTTTTAACGAATTTCATTTGTGTATAAATTTATTCGATTATATTGTAGACTTTAAAAGTAGAACATTGTTATTCTTCGAATTCTGAAAATTTAGCACACAAACCTAATAACATAAAAAATATACATTATGTATCAAATTTTAACAACAGTACAGTAGATCATATATATTAACTTACTATATATATTATATATTATTATGCTACTTATATATATATTTATGTATATTATTATAGTAAATTTAATATAATATAGTTATAAAATATATATTTAATATATTACTATATATATATATATATATATATATATATACTCATATATATATATATCACTTATATATTGGATAACATATATAGAATAATACTAACCTACATCCCTACCGGCCAGATACCTCCCGTATTCAAGAGTAGTGTTTTTGGTTAAACTTTAAAACTCAAAAATCTTGTAAGGTCAAATAGTATATAAAATATATACTATAACAATATATCACTTATATAGAATTATGATATATATATACTTAATAACTGAATATAAACTTATACTATAGTTTTATATATATTAAATATTTATTATATATATATATTATACTATCTTAATGATATTATATATATATCTCTAATATCTAAGGCAAATTTGCACAGTATATATATTATACTATTTTATTTTTAAGGTGTTATATATATATAATATTATATTATAGATATAAATATATATCTATATATATTTAGAATAATATTTAAATATATTAATTCATGTTTAAAAGAGGAATAAAAAAAATACATATTATATATTATTAAGCTTTCTCTTTCTTTTATCGTTAATAATTAATATAACTTTTAACTTGCAGTACTTGATTATATTATTATTAATTTATCATGTAGAGCTAATATGTTTAGTTATAGGTAAAATCCCATTTGTACTTATTACTTCTATATATACGTATATATTATAAATGTCCAGCAGTACTAATATAGTATGGATTTTTAATGGATTTTTTGGCACTCTATCTAGCTATCTTTCAATCTATGTCAGTGTATGATTACTAGCCTTCATTTTAGTTAGGGACAATTTGAACAATATTAAAAATTTAATAATAATAGTAAGAAAAAGTTCATTTTTGCGTGACATAGAGACCAAAGAATTTTGTGCTATACACGTGAAAGAATTTATATAACCGTAAGATATGGTTTGTGCGCGCTAGACAGCGTTCCGTATGTTTTTTTTCCCAGAAGAGTTTCTGTGAAATATATATAACAACATGATGTTTTCTTGTTATATCATACACTTGGAACTGTACTAGGGCAGTAAACCGCATCTAACCTATATGATGACGATACAGTAAAACTCACCTAAATTACTGGTCTCGATGTACAGTTAAAAATTCGACCTTCAACCAATCGATCTACTACGTACGTAAAGGATTATTCTCTTGTTTTCGGATAAGATTTTTGCGCTACAGAATATATCCCGAGACGTCGCTCTGTATCGGGCGCTTCCAAACGTACGATACTTTAAAACTTAGGAAGTTAATAATTACTTTTTTTTAATTATTCAATTTCTTAAAGATCATGTTCATCGCTTCAAATTTCTTCGTCGGTTATCAAATTAATACTCACAACTGATACAGCAAAAAAAATCTCAACAATTATCTGCGCATTGAATCTTAGGACTTACCTCTATAACTATAGTATATTATATATATATATATTATATCATATATATATATATTAAATTAACTATTTATATATATTTTATATTTTATATTCATATCTATATATTACTATATATAAAATATTATACTATTATTATACTTTAAAAACTCAGTGTATGAACAAAAGGATCTTTTTTTTCTTTTTTCTTTTGTTTTTTTTTACAGATAATAAGAATTTATTTAAATTACATTTTATACTATTTACCACCTACATCATTTCCTCGTAGAAGACTTTTCCCTCTAAGAACCCTACTTGAATAGTTTCAAGAATGACGATATTTGGTTATTGCAACAAATTATTTTACTAAATTCAAGCCAGCTGCAGGCCTAATTTTGTTCCTATGTTAACCTAATTCAAGGAATTTTCTGAAGCTTTCAAGTTTTTTTCTATTATTGGAGTATTTTTCTTTTTTTTATTTATCCGGCTCATTGACGCAATATCTCTCTTGTCTGATGGGTATATATTGATACACTTGTTTTCATGAATCAAAATATTTTCTAAACAGTGGAACTTTATATACAGATTTCCATTAAGTGATATTTATCTTATTGAAATCTTCCCTAGACACCACGATTTACTTCTTATGTCCTCATGTTTATTCGGCAAACCCATCATTTGCACACCACTATTCATAGGCTGTTCCCCTATGGAGTGTAGCTTGTTTAGTTTGCCTATTTCTCCACTGATTCCAAGCAGCAATTTTTACTGAAATGGGAGTTCAAAGTCTTTGTAACTACTCCTTGGTCTTCCAACCGACTCTCCTTTACGCTGAACATCCAACAAGAATGAACTGATCGGACAAATAATTTCGGATTTTCACGACACCATAGAGTCAACTGTCACAAATCCTCTTTCGATTCTCCCTAGACAATTCGGAATTAGGTGCGCCGTCTTCCTGCAGTTGTGGAAATACCTGGAGTTGATGGGCTTGACAATCCTCTAGCTGAGGCGATCAGGACAACAATTCATCAAATATCTGTTACTCCTACAAATCAAACTTAGGGCCAGCCGTCTTCTACAGGTTTCAACAGTGTGTCTTGATCTTTTACAAAACTCTTATGCTTTTGACTGAGACTGATCTTTGAATAAAATATAATAATAAATGTATTATATATATTTAAACTTTAACATTATGATATATTATTATTACTTTACTTTACTATTTACAATTTATAATATAATAAAATTTAGATTAAATTAAAATGAAAGGTATTAAAACTAAAAAATAAAATAAAATATTAAAAATAATAAACATAAATTTAGTTAAAATTAAATTAATATATTAGATATGATTTATAAATATATGCTAAGTAATACATGATAATAATAATGCTAGTGATGACGGATATATATATAGATTATATTATAAGCTCAGTTAAAGCTAGTAATAAGTACTCAAGTATTTATAAACAATAAAGCTACCTACTAATCCCTATTAGTTGCTCTATAAGGCATTTGCTACTAAAGCTTATATATTGATTTTACTGTTATTTGTGATTACTAGCTTTAAGTGATCTGAGTAATATGAGTATTATATGTTTTATAATAAATTATAAATTGATTTAGTTAATGATAAATATATATAATTGTGAGAGTAACAAACATGTGTTAGTTTTGGTGAGTATTTGTGTGAACAATAGAGGAACATTTCATGAAACAGCCACGATAATGTTTTTCTCGTCGCATATCATAACTATTAAAATATATTATAAATTCTGCTTCGGTGCGCGAGGGCGGTCTGAATAGTTTTTCCAACGGAATGTTGGGTAATATTGCTGCCGTTCCGGATTCGTCGCACGCGGCGGCTACGCGGTTATATTGGTAGAGCCTGCGAGAGAACATATCGCTTATAGACGCGCGTGTCAATGATGTTGGAGATTGAATTCGTAGGAATCTGCGTCGTGAGAGAAACTGCCCTGCCACCTATAATTGTCTCAATTTGATACTGTGTGTGTCAGGTTTAGGGGAGAGCAATTGAGTGTGTGTTGTGCGGGGTGATATTCTACAGTGCTTTTCAAAAACCAAGTCTTAAACCTTTTAGGCTTGTGTGGGTATGGGGCATTATCTCTTTGAGTATGGCAGGTGTTTGCAGCGAGATTATTTTAGGTCATCGGTAAGAACTTTCCATCATTGAAGGATATCAAGATATTCATTCGCTTTAAGCCTGCCAGTAATGTTGAAAGAGAAGTCCCAAATTGAATACCACGACTTATAGCCGCGGTAAACCTCGCAGGAGAATTGTGCATAATATACGGAAGTCCTTTATACTCGCCCACGAGTCATGTCTAAAAAGACTGCATAAGCAACATTTTCCTACAAATGAGGTGTATTAGGAAACAAATATTAGGAAAACCCCTTATTTAATATTGTTTTCGCCTTATTTAGGTGATTATATATATATTATATATATACTATAGGTGTCCCACAGTACTAGCAGAGACGTGAGTATTATTTGACGCTCCTCACTCAAATAATTACCTGTATATAATATAGCAGCTAGACCGTAAGAGTCTACCGTAGTCCAATAGATAATTATAGTGATAAGTAAATATTATTGGTGTATAAATTTGGATATAATCTAGATGACGGTGGTGACTAGTAAGTATGTATGATTAGTAACTGGTAATAATTATATATATTATTTAGTTATTTATTTAAGTTATATGAAAGTGATTAAGTATGAATAATATAAATAAACTATAGTATATATAGAGGAGGTAACTCTACTATAATAAATTAAGCATCAACTCAGGATATTTAGAAAATGGCCCAATAAACCATTATTACTAATAATACATTATATTATGGTCTCTCACGCAAAAAGGCGCAAAGGTTAGAAGTATCTAGATTAGCAAAGGAAAAGCATGCTTTCTACGAGAAAACTAATAGACTGATAACACAAACAATTCCTCGGAATCAGATACACCACCTTAGGAGTAAAAGATAAAGTGTAAAGTTTATTTGTAGACTATCCGACATATTAGGGTAGTTGGTGTTCTATGAACGAGTTGAGGGTCTCCTGTTTGCAAGCGTTCGATAACAAGCGCAAGGCACCTGCAACTTGATAATATTACACAAAATCTGAACATATTCCAACATCCCCTGATAAGATAACCTATAGGAGCTATTAATGAGTGAGCCACCAAGATAATTAGGACTTCGCATTTTAGTATTCTAAAGTTTAGAAGGATGATCAGGGTAGGCTAAAAGTCCAAAAACTCATACTGAGAAATAGCATCGCTATGACCTAATACTTATAAATGATACGCCAAATTCGTAGTGCTCTTACAAATAACCATATATATATAACAACCACATAAGGTAAGACGAAGAGTAGCGGACACGGCAAATGTGTATTTACGTGATCTACTTCTGTGACGTAGGAAGAGAAAATCAAGTTACGTTCAGTAGCGAAGAAAAAGCCACTTCGGTTGGGTATCATTGGCTTTGTGGTGAAAAAAAAGAGAAAGTACGGCGGGCAACTTGAGTTACTGTCAACTGGCAAAGCTGCTCTCAAGGGCCTTAATGTGAGAACCAACGGTGGCTCGTGCCCACTCGAAGGTGTAGCCTTAACATTCAAAGTTGAACCTTAACATGGTGGCCTTATAATTAGGGACAAGAACAATAAAATGCATTGGCATATCTATTTATGCACATTCAAAGGAAATATGGCACTCACTAACGGTCGAATCTCTTCAAAATCGTGAGGATCTAACTTTCACGTGGAGATGGTCGAATCCACTTGGCAAATAAATTAGGACATAGGTGGCACCTCTCACTCCCATAAAGTATACACTCTTGTTATCCCGAGAGTCGTGATTGGAACCACTCATTTTAAAAAGATAAATGACATTACTTCTGTCAATTGGATACTATAAGCTCTTAGAGAAGTAAATCTGATAAATACTTAAAAAGGGAGGTCGAGCGAGATGCCAATACAGATTTCGTGAGAGGAGCCTCAATTCAAATTTTTCTAGAGGGCACGTTATCCATAGAGTCTACGCCTCGATCACATTATACAGTGGCAATGCCCCCCGCGGTATATAATCGTGTGAAGCTGAGTCAAATATGAAGAAGCTAGAGGGAATCCAGTTTCCATTAAATCTGAGATCGAAGGAAATAAAGATTCTTGCGCAGAAAATTAACATCACCTGAAAACCTTTCCCACGCGGGTGGGATCCCAGACCGTGCCTTCAGATCCTGCGAGTGCTTGCCCGAAATTAACGTGTGCCTGAGCTCAACAGTAGGCTAGTCTTTCGCCATGGTTTGTCGGATAAAGGGGATAGATGTGACTTGCTCAATGAGATCGTGAAACCTTACAGGTGAATGGGTGTTATGTTTGGGCATAGAGTCCTATATCTAAGGCGTTAAGGAAACGGGTAGGCATATACCCTAAAACAGTCTTTTCGTAAAGGCGTTCCAGGAGCGGAGTGGGTCGGTCATGTACGAGTATGTTTTGTCTTTAAGGTGTGTAGTGCCCGTTGGGACTATGTAAATGCAAGGCGCCACTTTTTGATTAAGCGGTGAAAAAGACTTTAGAGGTATGAAGGAGTATGCTATTTTACTGTCCTGGAGAATGAACACAACATTTCGCTACAATCTCCATTAGATGCTATAGGTGGTTTGTGTATTAGGGTGCGGTGTTATGTGTACTAGGTATAAGTGTGTGTTTTGTGTCATATGTATATGTGTCGGTGTATACGGGTGTGGCTGTTATGTGTCTAGGTATGGTATTGTGTAATGTCTACTGTATGTGCTGTGTAGGTGTAAGTGCGTGTGGTGTGAGTGCGTCTGAGATGAGAAATTATAGTAGAAACTCATGTATAATATACGAGGTAAACTCTCCATAGCGAAGGAAGACTCAAATACTCGTAGGACATGTTAACTTGCATTGACCATAGCATGCGTCAGTGCTCGTATTTGATCGGACCTTAGAGTTTATCCCTGCTCAGAGCCGGACCATTATGGAAGCCCCAGAACAAATACTCAATCAGAGCCACCAACCTAACAAATATTACAATAATTCGCTGGAAGAGAGATAACAACATTGATAATTCTAATGCCAAAAAAGACCGGACACATTAGGAAGTATGGGTCTAGGGCGCTCTTAGCTAGTATCAGAGGGGGGGGGTCGAGGCGTCCCGGGTGATGCCTCAACCGTTTTGCGCCATACCCTGTTCCTTTTACCAAAGGGAGTGAGAGCGACCTAGTAAATTTGCACATCAAGGAGAAATTATGGAGCAAAATAATCGATACAGTTCAATACCCCAAATATCGATATTTTCCCGTCGAGCTAGTGTATACGCGTATACGAAATGTGGCCCCCCACTATCACGTGAACATGACATTAAAGGGTCAGTGAATTTCAATTTCCATATAGGATACTGTAGCCATGGTTCTACTCAGGAGGAAGTATTAGTCCATAACCCCAACTAACTTAAGGATAGCGGGGCCTCCGATTAACCGATATATCCTCATAGCTAATACCGGAAAATAAACAGGCAAATACCAAATAACATAATATAAGTAGTTATATGATGGGTACTTAGTATATATATATGATATAGTGAGATTACTTCTTTTACAAGAGAATGACGTTATTCGAAGTATGAGGCCCTGTGAGAAAAGTTATGTTAGTTCTGTTAAAGCCCATTACATATAGACCTCAGGATTTATCATTTATAATATACATATGATCTTCTACCAGAAGTTCCTTCGTTAATACTTACTAAGTAATAACTTTAGATTATGCTGAGTCTAGATAATTAGGGCAATATAGGTTATATATGGAGCTCTTACATAAAAGTTTAACTCTTCTCACTATATAGTACTCAAGAGTGAGATGTAGTTTTAGACGTGAGTAACTCGGTAATACTTGATTTACCTACTATTAGCAAAGGCCGTAGCTATATATAAAAAATATAATAATAAAAAATATGAGTTATATATATATTATACCTAAGTGTAGATGAGAAAAAAAACTTAATCTATTTATTATTCGATGAATGGAGAAAAAGCTCACTTACGTTTAGTGAAAAAAGATTAATGAGGTCAATATGTGAGCAAAAATATTTGGGAGTTTTATGTTAGAAAGTATCTACATAATTTATTATAATTAGGTGTAAAGTGAGAATTTCGTTCACTGAGCAGATGGTTAAATCCTATCATTCCACAATGAATGTTATATAGTCAGGAAGACTAAGGTTACAAAATTGCATAAAGTTAGATGTGAGTGTTAGGGTCAATTATGTGTTATTTACTTTGCAGCCTTATATATACCCAGTATATATACAAGTATATTTAAGTGATTAACAATGATTATATTCAGGCTTAGAATGGAGAAAAGAATAGCCTCGCTTTATTGATAAAATATTAGTACCTATGGCTACGTTGAGTATTATATATCACTGTAACTAGTATAAGTAAATTCTGAGATAACTCAGTAGACTGATTAAAGGAATATTAATATTGAATTTAGGTTTAATAAAAATAATAGGCTTATCATTATAGTACTGATATTTTACTTGTTACTAATTTAATTTAATATAGTTATTAGAATTCTATAGGCGTCTAGAGAAACTTCATTGATAATTCATATACATTTATAGGATAAGTTCAAGTCTTCAGGTAACGGTTGCATTTTTTGTAGATATTTATTTATAATTATTATGGAAAATAAATATCTTTATGCAAAATTTTGGTTGACCTATTAATAGATTATTTTACCTTTATTTGTGTAATAATATAATATTTTATATAAGTATATATATTAGTTACATTAATTTAATTTATAGGTAATAAATAAACACCAATTGTTTCGTTATCATAGGGCGAAAAAAATAAGACTCCACAAGGAACTTATACTCACCTGAATATTATCCAGTATGCAGCTAAGTTTTGAGATAATAAATAAATACATTTAAAAGAATATAGGAATGTTAATATTTTAATATACTCTTATTGTTCTATATCATTTGAGAAATACGATTTACTTATATTTTGGACTCTAATCAAGTTTTATATATCGAAGTATTTTACTAGTTTTAATAGAACATGAACACAAATTTTATCTTTTTTCATGTGATATTAGATTATAGAAAGTCTATATCTTGAATTATATTTATTTAAAGTAATAATCTACTATATATATATATATATATCGAAAGCTTAGCGTTTGCACAACTATGTCATAGTCTAAAAGTGATAATTAAGGTTAATCAAGTCTAATATAATGAAGAAATATATCAATTATTACAATTAATGAAACATTATATTAAAAATATGGTTTATAAGTATAAATAAATATAGGGATGGAGTATCTTTTCATAATTAGAGGAAGATGTGAGAGCACTGAGGAGGTATATTCACAGCATCAAATAATTTATGTAATTAAATATACATCTAAATATCGGACTCTGCTTGAAAAAAATGCATGCAGCATAAGATAATCTTAATTATTGTGAACTGAGTAAGTTACCCTCTAACATATTCATAGTATCTATCTAATTTTAGGACCTATTTAATAATAACTAATATATATTTACCATTTTGATACCAACATATTGTGAGGGAACTGAAATACGAATGTTACTTAATTCATCTAGCACTCGACCTCATCTACCAGTCACCTGAGTTTTTATGGTTATAAAATTGGGTGCTCAGTACGTGTTGGACTTCTCATTCTTACCATATTCTATACTCTACTTCTATCTTCTCTAACAATTCTATATCATTGCCTCCTTCTTCATTCTATTACTTAATAGTCTTTAAACTATTCACTTCCATTCTGTTGACTTTCTTTACTGAGTAACCCCCTCTCAGAGGGTAAGGGTATCTCCCAGACCCCTTTTGCGAGAACTTAATAAAACCTCTCATATTCAAAGTTTCATACAACCTTATAAAAAACATATATAGTATTAGGAACTCATAATTAAATAGGGGCTATAAACAAATTAATTATATAATCATTGCAGCACCGCATATCCAGGCTCCTATAGCAATTATGGTGCTGGGGTTACCGACTCCTAATCATCTAGTATATATTATAGCGTGAGGGCGCAATCATTTTACCTACGATCATCTCATCCTCCTCTATGCAATCCCAAGATTTTCATATCCTTCTGATATGTTAATTTCATATTTTTTAATGAGACAGCACCCCACTTCCTGAGGTGCACGCCACGCTACCTAGTTCTAGACGAGCTTACGGATTATCTGACGACTTCCAAATTTTAGGACTAATACGATAATCTCTAAACGTACTAAAATAAATGAGTAAGCATGAGGTAGGTAAAAAGTTATATAATAATACTATATATATTATCGGGTCCTGAGCGGTATACTAAAAGGCAGTGCACTTGTAAATTCTTGAACGATGATGGATCGAATTTTACGAAGTGAGAGAATAGAACAGTTGCTTGAAACTTGCAGCGATCAAATTAACTGAATCGTGCTTTGGTTTTAACAATGTTGATGTACTGTCATATTGTAAAACACTCTTCGATATTGAAGTGAAAGTAGACCACAAAAAGTAGATACTACTATGGAAAAGATAATCGTGAGATATAGGGAAAAGTAGACCTAAGATAACTGATATATCAAAGTGCTTATAGAAAGTAAAACACAAGGAAAAGGTACGTGTAAAGAAAGATATTTAAAATTAAGCCATAAACCTACAATCCACGCTAATATCATGTTATTGAAATATTAATTCAAAAATATTGATGTAATAATAAAAATTTATTACCAAAAAAAGGAAAAGAAAATAACTATAATTATTATAGTCTTAAATATTTTATTTCCGATAAGCGCTCTCTTAAAAATATTTATATTTATAAAAATAATGATACAAAATAAAGGTATTCTAGGAATAGTTATGCTATAGTGTATACTGTACTATAGTATATATAAATTACTCAAGAAAGTCTCTCTAAAATAATAAAGATAGATTATATGTTTTATAGCGCAGGTTGCCAGATATATTTTAAAACTTAATAATATTGCATTGCATGCTGCTATCTCAGTCTCACATAAACTATATATATATTTAATACTATTATACTTTATTACCATTTCGGAACGGTATGTGAGTTTCCTATACCTTTGGTATAGATTGCCGTGTATAACATTATTATAGTAATATATACTACATATATATAGTATTATATAATACTATATAATATATATATTATATTTTATATATATTCATTATATATATTATTATATAATATAGTATATAATTATTAATATATATTATATATGTAATATAATTAATTATTATTATAATTAAGTATTTATAGTATATATATATATATATTATAATAATATATAAATAATATATGATATATTAATATATATTAATTATTAATATATAATATATATTATATATATATATATTATATATATATTATATATTATAGTATTATATATATTCTATATATATATATATATATTAATATATAATATTTGTATATTATATATTAATTATATATAATCTAATTATTAATATATAATATTATATTAATAATAGTAATTAATATATCATATATATAATATTATATTATATTATTAATATATATATATAATATATAATTATTATATTAATTAATTATATTAATTATATATATATATATATATTATATATAAATATAATATTTATTAATAATATTAATTAATTAAATTATATATCTATATATATATATATATATATATATATATATAATTATATATATATATATTAATTAATATTAATATATTAATATATTATTATATATTTACTATATATATATATATATATTAATATATATACTAATATATATTATTATGTATAATTTATTATATATATATATTATATATATATAATATATATAATATAATTAATATATTATATACTATATATATATATATATATAATATAGATATTATATTATATATATATATAATTATTAATTATAATACTATATGAATATAGTATATATATATTATATAATTATAATATATATATTATATATATTAATATATATAAAATATATATATATA
>JABUQX010097984.1:25000-28526 GCA_015478945.1 Trachelipus rathkii | reverse complement strand
ATTTAATCTGGTGTAGAGTAGTTAAAGTTCCAATGTATAAAAAATATTTTTCAGGAGCGTATAAAATAGGTTTTCAATCCATGCAATTTTTTAAAACTTATTTTACTAATTCGGTATATCATCGTTACAATAGTTAACTTTTACCTCTGTTGTTATATCTTCGATCATACTCATATTTCTTAAAATTTTTAAAAGTTATAGGATTAATATTAAGGGCAGCATCATCTATAGAATATCAACTAATAATTAAATCTTGATATAAAATCTTCAGTTCTGAAACAATTCATTCCAATAAGGTTTACTTAAAATTCAAGATGTTTAAGATTTTTAATGAACCATAAAATTTTTAAATTTATTACCAAAAACTTAAAATTAAAATAAAACTGGAAAAAAAAGTTTTCAATTTCAATCTGAAGGATCCTGGTTCTAAATTCATTTTGTTTCACTATAAGATGTAAACTCTAAATGCATGAAAATAAAATAATAAACTACACTTACACACAATCAAATTTCGGTTCAATGTAGGCAATTTAAAATTCATGACTATTTTTTTCCAATTGGGAATTTAGTTTCCTACATCAGGTTGCAGTTTTGAAAAATGCCAAAAAGCATTCGCTTCATTTGAACTATTCCCTGTGCTTCCTGGCATTGCAGCTTCTCTTTCAAGCTTACGGCCTTTTCTTTCAAGCTTTCGACCAATTCTACCAGTCTTGGGTTCTTTTCTATCAGTCCTAGGCACTTTTCTTCCAACTTATGGGAGTTTTTTTCCAACCTTTCGAACTTTTCTTCCAACCTTTCAAACTTTCCTTCCAACCCTTGAGACATTTCATCCAAGCTTTGGGATGTTTCTTCCAAGATTTGGGACTTTTCTTCTAAGATTTGGGACTTTTCTTCCAAGCTTTTTGATATTTCATCCAAGATTTGGGACTTTTCTTCCAAGCTTTGGGACTTTTCTTCCAAGCTTTGGGACTTTTCTTCCAACTTTTGGGACTTTTCTTCCAACTTTTGGGACTTTTCTTCCAACTTTTGGGACTTTTCTTCCAACTTTTGGGACTTTTCTTCCAACTTTTGGGACTTTTCTTCCAACTTTTGGGACTTTTCTTCCAACTTTTGGGACTTTTCTTCCAACTTTTGGGACTTTTCTTCCAAGCTTTGGGACATTTCTTCCAAGCTTTGGGACATTTCATCCAAGCTTTGGGACTTTTCATCCAAGCTTTGAGACTTTTCATCCAAGCTTTGAGACTTTTCATCAAAACTTTGGGACTTTCCTTCCATGTTTTGTGCTTTTCCTTTCGGGCTTTGGGGCTTTTCATTCGAGCTTTGAGGCTTTTCTTCAAGGATTTGAAGCTTTCCTTTCAGGTTCTGGTTCATTTCTGTCAGGTTTTGACTTTTTTCATTGTTTTCTGAGTTTTCTTCTAGGTCTTGGGATCCTATCAGGTTTTGGACACGTTTTTCCAGTTGCTGGGGCTTTCCTTTCCGTTTTCGTGGCATCTTTTTGACACAATCACACAAAATAATAAGATATTTATTACTATAAATATTCCAACGGAGACAGAGGAAGCCCCCAATATACTATTCATAAATTATCTTTTCTGGTTTCAAAAAAATAAATATAAAACAACAGCAACTAAAACTAACCCACATTTTACAATTATCTCTTTTATTTATATATCGTAACATATTTTCTAAGAGCAAATTATAACTGCTTTTTTGCCTATAATCATAAATATAGTTGGTTTTTTATATATATATATATATATATATATATATATATATATATATATATATATATATATATTTATGTAATATGTGTGTGTGTGTGTGTTGGTGTGTGTGTATGTGTGTGTAATAATTCCACTAATCAGTAAAGGAAATAAGTAAATTCTAATCTTTCAACAAAAAAATGTGACGTGTTAACTAGCTCAATGAGAGAAGAGGAAAAAGTTTGCCACATGTTGGCATATCATGTTGAATTTTTTGTATGTTGAATTTTTGTTTCGTTTTTTTTTTTGTTGTTGTTTTTTATTTAAGGAACCGAGACTGAAACAATAATTAGGACAGAAGAGAGACAAAGTCCAAATAAATCTACTGAAACAAAGACCTAACTGCTAACATCTTGGCAATTTAATCTTGGAGTATTCTTTAGTTTAAAAAAATAAAGCTGTGCTTAACAGGAGAGTCTATTCCCTTAAAATAATCGAAAAAAATCAATTCCCTCAACTCAGTTCGATATATATCAGTTAGCACATCCTTTAAAGCAAAAGTTCTCCTGCATCTCTCTCCTCTCTCTCTCTCTCTCCTCTCTCTCTCTCTCTCTCTCCTCTATATATATATATATATATATATATATATATATATATATATATATATATATATATATATAAATATCTGTGTGTGTGTAGTGTGTGCGTGTAAGTAAAAATGGGCTATTCGAAACTCGAAATAATAACCGTACGTTAAAGGTCTCCATTTCGTTTTTACATAAAATTTATTCTACAATTTAAAGTTTTGAATATTCATTATAGTATATTTTCTACTTTACATCTATCGATCCTACTATACGACTCAGAGTATTGGACTATAAACACTGTGCAGAGGAACAAAATAGAGGTGGCAGAGATGATAGTGTTAAGAATTATTAGATGTGTGACGCTGACAGATAGAATGAAGAGTGAGCAGGTGAGATGGGAACTGAGGGTGATATCGGAAATGAAATGTGGGGAGATAAATCAGTTGTTGATATATATATATATATATATATATATATATATATATATATACTCTCTCTCTCTCTCTCTCTCTCTCTATATATATATATATATATATATATATATATATATATATATATATATATATATATATATATATATATATATATATATATAACCAACTAAATTTATGATAATATGCAAAGAAGCAGTTATAATTTAACCCTAAAAAATATTTTAAGGTAAACAAATAAAGAAAGAGGTAGTATTCAGTGTAGGTTAATTTCAGTTTTCGAAACCAAATAAAATAATTTATGAATAGTATATTTAGAGCTTCATCCGTCTTCGTTGGAATATTTATAGTTACAAGTTTCGGATAATTTTGTGTGATAGTGTCAGTGTCAAAAAAGTTGTCGCAAAAACTAGAATAGAAAAGTCCAGAAACTGGAAAACAGACTAAATACCAGACGAGTAAGCTCCTTAAAGATTGCAGAAAAAGAAATTAATCTCCACAAGCCTGTAGAAATGAATCGGAACCCGACGGAAAGCATTCATAAGCCTGAAAGAAAAGTCACAAAGCCGATGAAAATTTCCCAAAGCCCTAAAGAAAGAGAAACAAAATATGGAAAGAAATTTGTCCCAAAGCTTGGAAGTAATTGGGCCTAGACTTGAAAGAAAATAGGTCCCAAAACGGGAGGGAAAGTTCCAAAAGGTGAAAGAATTGCTCCCCAAAGTTGGAAGAGCGTGTCCTGTAAGCATGGAAGATAATGTCCCAAACTATGGGAAGAAAAAAGTCACCAAAATATCTGGAAGGGAAA
>JABUQX010097984.1:7500-12500 GCA_015478945.1 Trachelipus rathkii | reverse complement strand
AATATCCGTACACACCCCAGAGTGGGGTGGTGACCCCTCATTCATAGAGAAATTGACACTTTAGAACGATGAATCTCAGTATAGTATACCCTTTCATATAAGGTACTCGCATTCATATAGGGGTAAAATAAGCCGTACCACACACCTAGGAGTGGGATGCGAGGTGACCCCCCAATCAAAAGAAAATTGTACATAGAACGATTGAAACTCGCGCTATAACCCATCATATAAAGGTTACTCACATCAATATTATGGGGTTAAATTAGCGTCCACCCACCCCAAAAGGGCGTCTCCGTCCCCCCCAAAACTGAAATATTGGCATAGAACAACGGAAACTTGGTATACACGTTCTTTATGATAATCCTCGGATACCAAAGAAAAAAAAATAAAAATAAAAATTTTGTAAAATTTAAAAAATAAAAAAAAAAAAAAAGAAACAAAAAAAAAAAATTTAAAAGTTTTTTTAAAAAAAATTAAATGGAAAAAAAAGTTTTTCTAAAATCTAAAGTCATTTCTTTCTTCTTCAAAAGTTTTATTAACTTAAAAAATACCTTTTTATATAAATCAAACCAGCCCCCAGAGCCTCCAGAGCCCCCAGAGCCTCCAGAGGCCTCCAAAGACCTCCCAGAGCCCTCCAGAAGCCTCCAGAGCCATCCCAGCCTCCCCTCCCTCCCCAAGCCTCCCCAGCCTCCCCAACCTCCCCATCTATGATCTATTGATTCATTGATCTATTGATCTATTGATTCATGTCATATTTCGAGTATTTTCCTTTCTTTTCTTTCATTTATTTCTTGTTTATATGCTTCAAACTATGGTTTTTACTACCCTTCCATTTACGATTTTCATATTTACTATATCCTAAGAAATTTGTGTTTTAACATACCCTAAAACAAGTAAAACAGTAAATCAAAACACCCACCCCGTACACCCCTCCCTTTTACCCCAACCCGGATATTTTTACTATTAACATAGTTTTATGGTTGGTTAACAAAATTTATCCCATAAACTCTTGTCTAATTATCATACTGGTCAACGAATATTATGCTTAACCAACAAAGTTTCACCATCAATATGGCATACGTGTCATAATAAGTACACGGAATATTATGTACCATGACAAAAACCTAACATACCCTACTCACACTTTTTCAAAACATATCATGGACATATTTTACGCATACATAGAGTAATTATTAACAAAATTTTATCAAATCATTGTGTAATTGTCATACTGCATCAATGAATATATTTACTATACGTTACAAAAGTTTTCATAGTCAATTAATAGCAAAACATAGCATCAGCCGCTGAAGCTACGAAGTTATAATGCACAAATGCTCAAAAACCTAACATACCTTACGCTCGAATAAAACTGCTAACAATAACAGAAGTCCATACTTAACTAACAGTAAAGAACTAACAATGCATTTACAGAACAAACAGGCGCGAGAACTGATGTAGTAAAATATTTCAACTTAATAAATCAGCCTACCTGCACTGATTGTTATTTAACTTTTATTTATTTTCAAATTCTGTAAGACACAACATTAAAACTTATATTTTACCATTCTCTATTTTATTTTTAATTTAACTTCTTTAAAGCTTGTTGTTTTAAAAAAACTTTTATTTTAATTTCACTTCCTTAGTAAATTATTTTATTAAAATCAATTCTCAAACATGTGTGTTTTTATTTAAAAAAAAACTTTTTATTTATTTTTAATTTTTTTTCCTTTAAAACTTTGTTTTTATAAAAAAAAAACATTTATTTTTTTTATTTCTTTAAAACTTTTTGTTGTTTTTTACAAAAATGTGCTTTTTTTGATCGAGTCATTACGTGCCATATGTCATTTTTACATACACGTTACAATACGTAAAATTCAGTGAAATCAAAACCCAACCCACTCCATTCATTCCACCCCATCCATGACTATAAACCTACTGATCTATTAGGGCGGAATAACATGCTGACATAATACAATAGTATTTACCCTCGATACAGTTAAACTATGAACATCATGTAAAACTAAACACACACACAACAATACTTCCACCTCACAATACGTTTATCACTAACATCTTAACCAATAAAGTTCACATGAGGGGAAGTAAAACAAGTTTTTTTTTTATAACATATAATTTTCAATGAAAAGAACATTTAATAAATACATAAAAACATACGTTTTATTTAAAACATATTAAAAATATCTAACATTGATAGAGGAATTCTGCATAAATTGAGCAAGTTCTAATCAATTCTCCAGAGATTCTCAATCCATCTGAATATATGTAAGTATAAATTACTGGCTCCAGCACTAAATCCATTCTTCGTGGTATATACAGGTTCTCATTAGCAGCGCAATCTGCTCATCCACGGAGAGAAGTAAAACTATCAATGTTGGTATATCAGCATATTCCTGACACCCTATTATTGTTTAAACCGTAGTGTTTTCAGTAAATATTGTAATTACACCTGCAGTGAGCTAGCTATATGGAATAAAGTCCTCGAGTATGTCGACCTCTTTAAGATGAGACGTTAATCGTTTTCATTAACCAAAGCTGTAATATTTTCAGATGAACGAAACAGGTGCAAACCTATTACACGTACGCATGAATGCCTGACAGCATCGTGGGTGTTCCAATAGTTTGGCGTACATCAATTACTTTAACATTATCAGAGGCGTGAAAACAACTCATACTTGATTCATAACCGTCTCACTTTGTCACCTCTTGATGATATTTCACCTTGAGGTGAGTCCCATCATAGACACATACTTAGCATTACCCAAGCTTTCCGTGATCGCGGTATCGATAATCTTGGATTGAATTCTTCAATCAAAATGAAATAAAGCGTCATATTAGCACCTCCGATGGAATACAAGGAAATAATTGCCCTCTCCATTCATTTTACGAAACAATTATAAATGACACATTCGTTGGCGTATGTACGCAGTCCTCGTAAAAGATACTACTAACAATGCTAGGAGGCAGAATGAGACGTCATTCATGCCAGGAACAACGAAATAAATGTCTTACTAACGAAATATCGAGAGTATAAAACAGACCTAAAAGTAATTGGGGATCCTTTCTTTTCGGCTCAATCAGAAGGAAATAAACGAAGTATATGGACCGGACGAACAACGAATCATATTGGTTCAAGTTAATTGTTTAAAAAACTATTATTATTTTAATTTATTTCTTTAAAACTTTTTTTTTTAAAACTTTTAATTTTTAACTTTATTTCTTTAAAAACTTTTTTTTTTTACTAAATTACAAATTATTCTTTTTATGTTTGTATAACGTAAAAAATTTACAATTTTTACATACCACATTAGAACAGTAAAACAGTAATTTCATTAAATCAAACCGCATTCCACACCATTCATCAACCCATCCTTGATTCTACTAGAGCTAGGTTGATCTAACGATCTAATGACCTCTTGATCTATTAGGATAACAGCTAACATAAACAAGTTTTAATCTCCGGTAGATGGTTAAAGCTAGGAACATAACATACTTAACACTCATTCCCAGCACCACGAATAAAACAAGCGCATCAAGAACATCTTAATATTCAATAAAAGTTTCAACATGTGGGGAAGTAAAACAAGTTTCATATTTTTTATACATATTTTCAATGAAAAAGAACATTTATATTAAATACATGAAAAACAACGCTTTTATTTAAACATAATAATTCGTCTAATATCAGAGGACCAGAGATTCTTGTATAAAATTGAGTGAAGAGTTCTATTATATTATCTCCAGAAGATTCAAATCTACCCTTTGAAAGGATGATTTCTGTTTGTAAATAATTAAATGGTGCACCAGCAACACTAAAACTATTTTTATGCAATTGCTGTCGAAGCAGCATTCATTGTTCTAATGCTCCATGAGAGAAGTAGAATCGTATTCAGCTGATAGTTATTAGTTGCATCCTGGTATATTTCATAATACGGTACAAACCACAATGCTTTGGCCAAGTGTAAAATCATGACTACACATGAAGCTATATGTATTAAACCCCTGATTAGACTGTACAAACATCGTTAAGAGGCATGGTTAATTCATTGTTTATATTAAATCAAAGCTGTAATACTTTCTAGATGTTCGATACTGCTGAAACCAATACATGATACTGCCAGACGAAGGTCACCCTCATCGATCTTGGTCTCCAAAGTAGAAAGAATGCGTACATCAAGGCTTTAATATTGTCACACGACGAGAAAGCTGTGCCAATATTCTATTAGAACCCATTCACACCGTTCTCCCCAGTCTATATTTTCACTACGCTCGATGAATCGCGATAAACACACACTCATCCGTTAACCCAAGCTGCAAAAGATTCCGATAATCTTGATGAAATCTTCAACAGAAATGAATAAGGGTTTATTATTTGAACCTATGGCTGGAATACAACCAATGGATCGAATAACGAAAGACCTCGTCAAGATATCAACAACAAGGCGTAGAGATGCGAGGAGATGTCATCATACCAGCACAGAAAAAAAGTCTTACTGATGAAAATCGTATGCATAAAAGCAGTCTTCAAAGGTAATGAGATTCTTTCTTTCAACCAATCATAAGAGAGTAAACAAGGATATAGAGCACGAACGAACCATAACGGTTCAAAAGTCTATAAAACATGCCATGTACAACTTTGTTTAAACATGAAATCTCGTATCATATATTTGTATTTTCCTATCTAAGACTTACGAGCAATTCGTTTCACGTGTATGATTCGTATTTCCTGTTTCAATTAGAGTATCAGTTACATATTCATAATGTGCTCAAAACTCCTCCCACTTTCGAAACATGTGCAAAATTACTATGATTCTTTGTACTGGTTCGTTTTTCGGAAACATTACGCAATTTACAGATTAATTCTGTTTTGTTAACAAAGTTTCACACTTAACTAACGAGAAAGTACTACTAACATAAGTATACAAAATCGTAACGCTTATCATATCGTTCTCAAGCATTATCCTCTAAACATTAACATG
>JABUQX010097984.1:0-2500 GCA_015478945.1 Trachelipus rathkii | reverse complement strand
GCAATCATTCGTCAGGAATTATGATATTTAGGTTATGGTTATGATGAAATTGTCTAAATTTACTATGTTTTATGTAAAATAACTGTTACGTTAGCTTTATATTCGCCGTCAGTATGATAAATTAGAACAGGGTTACCGCTAAAATTTTTCTGTTAAATCGATTAACATGTTATGTAAAATTCACCTTGATATGCTTAGGAGATATGATTGAAAAAAAAGTATTACCCGCGCTGTTGAATAGGTTACGGTTGATATTAGCTGTGCTAGGGTTCTTTATGACTGTTGATAAGTATTGCGAACTTTGTTAATCTTGTTAGTAGTTTATTTCGCGCATGAGCATGTGCAGGCTTTGTCGTGCAATACATTATATTCTTAGTTCTGATAATGATATGTAAACTTTATTAATGTGAAAAACAATGTTACGGTTAGCATAATCTCGTTGGGAGTATATATAATAACTTATTTTTATGGTAAGTTATCCGGAAAGTTGATACTGCTGGAAATGGACCCCGAATC
Organism: Trachelipus rathkii; assembly: GCA_015478945.1. NCBI lineage: Eukaryota > Metazoa > Arthropoda > Malacostraca > Isopoda > Trachelipodidae > Trachelipus > Trachelipus rathkii. The sequence continues at coordinate 1,984 of JABUQX010097984.1, read as the reverse complement.
AACCTGATCACAAAGATCATGGAAGGGTGGGGAGGGTGGGAGGCAGCGGAGGGTGAGGGGGAGGGGAGGGCGAAGGGAGGGGAGGGAGGGGAGGGACGTATTGTTCGCTATTAGTTGTACTGCTTTAAAATCAGTAAAACTATTACACTTTACTACGATAATTTAATATCCAAAGAACTTATTTTTATGTTATGTCAGGATAAAACTTGTTATGCTTGCAATTATTTGTTGGGGATTATGATAGTTACGTATAGGTCATGATAAATTTTGTTAAATGTTACTTACTATGTTAAGGTAAAAACTTTTGCTACGTTAGCGTATATTCGTCTGTTCTGTTATGTGATAAATTAGATTAAGATGAGATAATTTTTGTTAAATTATTACTTGTGTCGAATGTAAAATTAACGCTTAATATGTTAGAGATATGTTTGAAAAAGTATGAATAGGTTACGTTTTGCATGCTAATGTTAGATTACTTTACTGATGTGTAATGTGCGGAACTGTTAATGTAACAGTTTATTCATGGCGTAAGTTGTGTTAGGTTGTCGTTGGACACTACTTTATAGCATCAGGTTATGTTATCTTAGCTTTATTGATGTGAAAACTTTATTACGTTAGCGTTTATGCGTTGATTAGTATGATACATTAGCCAATATTATGCATAAACGTTTTGTTAAATCATTACTCATGTTATTGTAATAATTTAAACATGTTATGTTTAGAGTATGCTGATGAAAGTATGAAGTAGGTACGAATTTTGTATGTATAGTTATTACTTTACTGTTGTTAAAGTGTGAAACTTTGTTAACAAAACCAGAATGAAACAGGATTGCGTAATGTTTCGAAAAATGAAACCAGACAAGAATCATAGGTATGTGTCACCAATGTTTCGAAAAGTGGGGAGGAGTTAGAGAAAATTTCGAATTTTATTCTGGATAACTCATATTGAAACAGGCGAAATAAAATACATTACGTGAAACGAATTGCTCGTAATGTTCATAGATATTTGAAAATACAAATATATGATACGATTTCATGTTTAAACAAAGTTGTACATGGCATGTTTTATAGACTTTTGAACCGTTATGGTTCGTTCGTGCTCTATATCCTTGTTTACTCTCATTATGATTTGGTTGAAAAGATAAAGAATCTCATACCTTTGAGGACTGCTTACCCACTCGATTTCCATCGAGTAAGACATTTCGCTAGTGCTGTACGGATGACATCTCTGCATCTCTACGCTTGTGTTGATATCGTGCTACGAGGTCTTTCGGTTAAACCCCAATGCATGTGTCATTTAATTTATCGTACACCGAATGGAGACTCGATCCATTTGGTTAGTATTCCAAGCCATAGTTTCAAAAAAAAAACCCTTATTCATATCTGTTGAAGAATCAATCAAGCATTATCGACTCTTGCAGCTTGGGGTAACGGATGAGTGAGGTGTGTTATCGATGCATCGAGGCGCTAGTGGAAAATATCTGGACTGAGAGAAAGGGATGAATGCCGTTCTAATAGAAATATATGCAAGCTTTTCTCGTGGTCGCGTGTGACCAATATTAAAAGCCTTGATAGTACGCTATTCGTATTAGGAACCAAGCGATGGGGTGACCTTCTGGCGTACATGTTATAGGTTTCACCAGTTCGAACATCTGTAAAATATACAAGCTTTGATTAAATATAAAAAAATGAATTAACATCGGCATCTTAACGTAATGTGACTATATTCGAGGAGTTTAATACATATAGCTCAGTGGTGATAATCTATGATATCTACACTAGATAACATGCGGTTTTACCGGCCATAATGCCAATATACAGGAGTGGCACTGATATCTATCAGGCAGAATACGTTTACTTCTCTTCTGCGAATACAGAATGTATGCTGTTGAACTAAAATATGCAGAAAAATGGTTTAGTGTTGTTGAAGACATTTATACTTAACTTACATCCTTTCAAAGGGTATTGAATCTCTGGAGAGATA
>JABUQX010097983.1:0-13071 GCA_015478945.1 Trachelipus rathkii | reverse complement strand
TAAATCAATTTGTGATTTATCATTTTTGATTTGTTTTTTTTTTTTTTTTTTTTTTTTTTTGTGTATTTAGGAATTAACTTCAATAGAAATAAAAAAATAAAGTAAAATAAAACTATCTATATTATTGTTTTATTTTTTTATTGTTACAACCAAACCGCTCACGGGCAAAGCCCTATCAAGGAGGGGGTGTTAAAATAAACAAAACTCACTAACGCAAATACGCCAAGAGCACAGACGCGGGCCTAAAGTAGGGAGAATTAAATTGAGTAGGAAACACAGAAATGGAAGATAATTCCACAGAAACAAGGTGCAGGAAAGAAGGAGCCCGCAGCGAACTATCTGGACGTTGGCTAATATCAACACAAACTCATGTGCCGACACACACCCCTGTCTACGAGCGTCTTAAAAGGTGTGGCAACGCGCAGTGGAAAGTTCCCTCGACACTTGCAAAGCTAACGGTACCTTATAAGAAAAGAAGATAAGCACCAACATCGCGCCTCAAAGATAGAGGGTCAAAGTGAACTAGAAAAAACGGAACATTTATAAGTCTTATTGGCCTTTTGAGCTCGACCCTACAAAAGCCGGTGACACCTGAGCCCCCCTAGATATAGACAGTACTCCAACAAGGCGGATAGGCCCTGTAATAGACTGGAGTAACTGTGAAGAGGAAAATTAGTCCGCAGTCAAACAGAACCCCCAGTTCTTAGGCCGCCTTAGCCAACCGTTTATAGTAGGGTTTCCAGACATTGTTTTTGTTATTAAGCCAAGATGTTTATCATGTCAACAGGAAGACGAGAGAACCGTCGAAAGAGATAGGAAAGTTAGAAGGTGTCCTAGAGAGGAAGATTTGTAGAAAGTGAGTTGTTAAAAGAATTGAATTTCACAATGTTCAGACGACCCCACCGAAATTCCATCCAGATCAGCGAGAATAAATCAGAAAGATTAAGACGAAGGCAATTCTAGAATTAAAAGAGGGCAGGATTGAAATGAGTTGAAGGAAGAAGGTTCGAGTCACGGCATATGATGAATACGAGTTAGATGTGCTGTAAAGATCATAATGAAAAGTAGGAATAAAGTAGAGATAAGACAGAACCCTGAGAACACCACTATGACAGAAAAAGAAGAAGAAGTCGCCCCATCACAAACAAACCGATTTGAGCAATTTGAAAAAAAAAGACATAAGTTAATCAAAGCAGAAGGAATCTTCTTCAACCAATCAAGAAGAAGAACAGAATAACAACACACGAAACGAAACCATATCAGTTCAAAAGGGATATATATTCTCGACACAACAACCAAACACAACAACAACACAACAACAACAACAAACAACAACAAACAACAAACATCACAACAACACAACACAACAATAACATAGTACAAAAATAAGTACTTTACACTGAACAACGAAAATATGCTAACGTAACATTGTTTTCATATAATAAAGCAACATAGCATTACCAGAACAAGAATATAAGTACATAACAAAAAAAAAATCGAACACACCAACGCTAGAAATAAACAACTAACATTAAAAAAGTTCCATACAACAGCAATAAAGTACCTAGCACAGCGTACAAAACGTAAACCATTATTCACACTTTTCGGATCATTTCGGATATAACATAGCACAAAATAGTTCTTTATAACTTAACCCTCGAATATATGCTAACCATAACAACGTTTTCATATATAAGCAACATAGCACAAAAACTAAGAAAATAAGGTACAAACGACAAACTAACACAACTTAAGCACAATAAAGTGTAACATTAAACAAAAGTTCCACACTTACACCTTAAATAAACTACATTGCAAACAAAACGTAACCTATTCATACTTTCCAAGGCATACGCTAACATATTAACTAATTTTTACCTTGACACACGTAAAATAACAAGGTTCATCATAACTGTTTCAATATTCATAACAGACCAGCAAAACTGTAAACATAACAAAAGTTATCCAAATATAACATGAAAATAATTCTATTATACTGACCTCAAATATAGTGCTTACCAACAAACTTTAACCATCATAAAGCACCAATCATAACCGCACAAAGATATAATGGACAAAGGCAAACCTAAACATACCTCGCGTAGAAATAATCAGCTAAACATCCCTGAAAAACCCTACTTTATCAAAGGGAAAAGTACGCTAAATAGGTCATAACAAACTCATATTTCCCGCTTTCTCCATACAGCAACAGGTAAACGCAGCTCTAACAAAATCCCTCAACAAAGTGCCCAATTATCAAAAGATACCAACATCTGGAACTATGAATTAACATCATCTTCATCAAAAGTGTCACCGTTTGAGTATAACATAAATTGACCTATGAATAAACATGGACATTCAAAATTCTAGGCAAACCTAACATTACCAACAAAAACTAACTAGCTCACGTTTCTAACACATCATCGTCAGTAACACATGTAAATCGTACAAAAAACTCGCATTCTCTAACAAATCAGTGTTATTTAAACATTGTCATAGTAATATTTAACATAACGTACCCTAACTTACGAATAAACAGTTTCATTAAATCAAGACACCTCGAAATTGAGATCACTTCGTGATCTCAATTTCGAGCAATAATAATAATAATAAACTATAAAATAATAATTTATAATATAATAATAATAATAATAATAAAAAATAATAATAATAATAAAATAAAATTAACATAAATAATGCAATTACCTTACTCAAAAACAACGTGTCCTTATCAACACGCTTAAGGACACCAGAGGCTCGTATTGCCAAAGTGTGCTCAATGTGGCCCACTTACACATTGACATCTTAGAGTTCGATTCTAAAAATTTAATACGTATATATAAGATTTAAAGATTAAAAATAAAAATAGATTTTAGATTTTTAGTAAAATTCATATATAAGTTAATTTAAAGTGACAATACGTGAAACTTATGTTTAATTCTGGTAGATGTTTATTAGAGTAAGCCTCAGCCATTTCAGTTTTTTAGCTTCAGCATGCAGGATGTAAAATTTGAATGACTGTGAGATATCAGTATAGTGTTGTTTGTCATTGAATAAATGGTCGTTAATTTTTACGCTAAGGTTTAATAGCGGGGTTGGTATGCCTATCTTTAACTATTAGTCGTGTAACCAATATACTTCGACGTACAGTCAGACTCGGACATGCGAAGTTGAAAACTGAACAATAGCTGAGCCTTACTACATAAAACATCTAAAAACCAGACATTACATAGTTCAACGTATGCAACTTAATTAACATATAAGATGATAAAGTTATAGATAAATTAAAATTTCAGTTAATTTTAAATCTTTTATTAATTTAAATTACCCAAATGTGTAAAACGAAAACTCTATGATTCCGCGTTACGGACGAAACCGCGAAACTAATAAATTAAATATGGCCTCTTACTTCTTTGCAAACTATTGTTGGAATGTAGTACGAAAATTAAATGACAATCAGAATATTGTGCAGAGAATTGAACGTGAAAATTACAACTTATATTAAAACAAAACTGACATAGGAAATTTCTATATATTATAGATTATTATTATTATATTATTATTATTATAAATGATTATTTATTATTATATTATTATTATTATTAAGTTATTATTATATTATTATTATAATTTATATTAACTATTAGTATTATTATTATTTGAAACTGAAACGTAGTTAAAACTGTTAATTTTAATAATGCCTGTTTATAATAAAAAAAATAATTGCATTATATTACGTATACATTGTTCCGAAACGGAAATATACTTTTTGTCATTGTTGCGCATGCATCTTTATGTCTTTACGGTACTTTACCGTATAGCATTTGGAGATTGGATTCATTGGAAAAGTGTTTTTTTATTCTCAAATGGAAGCGAAAAATAAATTGTTGAAACAAAAAAAAATGTATACTGTAACTCTGTAAGCACTAAATCTGAGTCAGAGTCGAAATTTTGAAATTGACTGCTGGAGTCCGGAGTCGGATCGAGTCGGAGTTGAAATTTTTTGTTTAAGGTCGGAGTCGAAAATTTTTGTTTTAGTGATCGGAGTCGGAGTCGGAGCCGAAAATCCAAATTTGAATTAAGAGTCGGAGTCGGAGTCGAGTCGAAAAATTTATTTTACGACTCCGCAGCCCTGGTTTTACTTTTGCTTTTCGCCATATAATGCAACACGTAGATTGTTTCAATAATAAAATTCAAAAATGCAGACGTTATTCTCATAAAACAAGCTGTGAGTGAACAACAATTAGAATAGGAAAGATAGAAAAAATATCGAACGAACATAATGCAGGGAACGTAGGATGTTGTGAGGTGAAGGAACTCGTTAAATCTTCAATACTACGAAAATTTAAAAAAGCGCTGCGTTGAAGTGTATGACATAATATCTCAGTCTAAGAGGTTTTCGTTTTGTGATCATCTAGTATCGATATCAGATTCAACTTTTGAGGTTAGACGCCTGTAAATTTTATAGAACGCTTCATTTCCACAGTTCATTTAAAAAAGACTGTAATTGTTTACATTTTTTAAATCTGAAGACTCAAATCGAACTGAAGTTAACTATCTGAAGAAGATTTATTCTCGAAAGGAGTCGTCTGATCTTTTTAACTACATTATGGAAACTGAAACAGAATCAAGACTTTGATAGAAAACATGAAGTTGCTAAATTGTTTATTAACTATCCAATGTTCATCGTGAGCTGAAAGATGTTGTCTATAAGATAAAAAGTGTTAAAACCGTATCCCGGAATACAAGGGGAAATAGACTGAATGCCCAGTTCGCTTGCAGAGAGACATTGTCCACAATTCTTTTTTTGACAATCTTGTGATTGACTTAATATGCAAGTCAGAAAACGACAAGAATGGACTTCAGCTGCAAATTACAAAAAATTTCAATTCAATCTAAAGTAAGCAATATTATTTTTTATATTTTATTTTAAATCATTCGGAGCAGGTAACTTTTTTATGTAATTGTGCTACCGTACGAAGTGTAGAATAATGCCAGAGGTGGCTAACCTTTCGTAAAAAATGCATATTAATATTAAAATATTATATATTATATATAATATATATATATATAATATATATTATAATTAATAATATATATATAATATATATTAATATAATTTATATATAGAATATATAATATCATATATATTATGTGAAATCGCTGACCCGTCCATTTCTACCACGAGTCGCCAATGAATATAAATATTATATATATAATTTATATATAATATATATATATAAAATAATATATATAATATAATATATATATATATAATATATATACTATATATATATTCAATATATATAATATATATATTTATAATAAATAAATATTAATAAAATATATAATTATATATATACTATAAAATATATATATATACTATAATAATTATATATATATATAGTATATATAATATATAATATTATATATATATATATATATTATATATATATTATGTCCCCACATTTTTTTCGCATCCGCCGATGCGGATGCGGATTAACATCCGCGGATGCGGATGCTGATGTTTAATAAATAAATATATATATATATATATATAATATTATAATATATAAATATATATTATATATATATATATAATAATAGTAATTATATATATATATAATATAATATTATATAAAATAAATTAATATAGTATATATATATCGAGTTTAGCCACAATCTATTATGATATATTGTACCAGGGTGCGGACGGGGACCCAACTCAAATGACCCCCAATCAACTCTTCAACCTCGACCTAAATGAAAATGATTTTACATGGATATAATACATTTTGCACTAGAAGAAATCAAATCTGGAAAGGTTGTGCTTTGAGAGACATCAATTTTCTGCCTTTTCTCCTGTTAATCTCCAGTCTGTTTCTCCTTTCATCATATATTAGCCCACATTGCTAAAATAACTCTCACTTGGAACACTAGTGGGAGGACAGGCCAAGTTTTTCCTTGCAAGTTTACTAAGCGTGGGTAAACATTTGCATTTTGATAAATTAACACTCCACCAACTATAGGACTCGTCATTTGATTGTATCAGTCGTTTTTCTTGGTGATAGTTTTCGATCATTTGGCACTGCATCTGTTGATAATCGTGGTTCTTCACACTACGACTGTAAATTCTCCAGTGAAATCTGTTATTGAGTTTACTTGTAGAAGATGTTGGTTCTGATATTTCCATTTTTCTTTAAATGGATGCTATTAATAGACTGTTCGATGGATTTTCCTTGCAAGTGTTACTCAAGCGTGGGTAACATTTTGCTTAACTCAACTGATTGGAATTGGATCATCATTTGAATCTTATCGTTTTCTTGGTGATAGTTTTCAATCATGCAAACTACATCTTTGGTTAATGCGTGTGTTCTTTATCGCTACTCGAACTGTAGAATTCTTCCAGGAATCTGTTATTGATTTACTTGTAAGGTGTTGGTTCTGTAGATTCTGTTTTTTTTGCCTTTTAATGGGTGGCGAAAGTAATAGACTGTTCGGATTGAAGTTTCCTTGCAAGTTTACTCACGATTTAACTTGTTCAAATATCGTTACAAAAAAAAACGTTGCTTTATAACGGGAATCTAAGTAAGTTTGCAATAGTATGAAGGTCATTAATTTCCACAGAACCAAAAGCGTTTTTCTAGCTATTACACCTTTCATTCTTTTAAAACCGTGCATCATTCATTATGAGATGTTCAAAATGCTTTTAGCCTTGAGAATTATGGTATTAACATAGAGACAGAACGTAGAGCTCGGATATATTTGGTAGTTTCTTCAAAATGTTTCAATAGCTTAAGGCAGTGTGAAATGATGTCAATTTTTAAAAAATCAATAAATGTAACTTGGAATAGAACTGGCGTACGAAGCAAGAACTTCTTTGAGCTATACTCGTTCATCTACAATGTAAGTTTGTGTACTATTCCGCGAGTGAATGTCTTTCATAAACATTAAAATGGAAATATCAAAGCCGTTTCGAATGCCTTAAACTCATTACATTTCATTCTTTTTCAGATCATCTTAAGTATTTTATTATAAAATCTTTATCAAATCTCGACAAATAAACATCCGCGCAACCTCCGCCGGCAAAGCGCGATGGCCGGATCGAATGCGATGCGATCTTTAATAAGTGCGGAGCCCAAGATGCGGATCGTTACCTGCACACAATAATAATAATATATATATATTATATATATACTAAATAATAATATATATATATATATTATATATATTTTTTTGTATGTATTATATAATATACGGAATTGAGAGTCCATTATAATATATATATAATATATATATAAATAAAAATTAATAATAATAATAATAATAATAAAAATAATATAATATAATAAATATATAAAAAATAATATAATAATACATAATAATAATAAATAAAATAATAAAATAATAATAATAATTATAACTTAAAGGAGTTAGATGCTTTGGATTCCGTTTAGATAATATTAAAATTGCACAGCGCACTGCCGGAAGTGGTTCAAATACATATATCGTAACTAAAAATTATATATATAATATTATATATATTATATATTATATATATTATATAAATATAATATATAATATATATATATATACAAATATATATATAATATTATATAAGAAATTATATATATATAATATATATACATAATAAAATAGATAAATAATAATAACTAATAATAAAATATAATTAATAATAATTTAAATAATAATATTAATAAATAATAATAATAATAATAAATAAATAATAATAATAATAAGCAATAAATAATAATAATAATAATAATAATATAATATAAATAATAATAAAAGATAAAATAATGATAAGAAAATAAGTAAATAAAAAATAATAAAAATAATGAAATAATAATAATAATAAAAATAAAATAATAATAATAATAAAATATAATAATAAAATAATAATAAATAATAATAATATAATAAAAATAATAATAATACTGTTAATAATAAAATAAATATATAATAATAATAATAATATAATAATAATAATAAATAATAATAATAAAATAATAATAATAATAAAAAATAAAAAGGTTAAAGGATATATATTCTAAATTATCTTTAGTTTTCCATTTTTTATAATTAAACGAGCTGTTCGAATTTAGCATAATTTAGCAGGTCAGGAATGAAGGAGTAGAGCTTTAGGTGTAAATGAAAGGGTTAGGAAATTGTTTTTCAGAAAATATTAGGTTTTTGAATTTGTGGAAGAATTTCTGGATAAGGATCTTTCTGCAGCAGATGGAGCATCACTTGAGTCGTAAAGTGTTGCGGCATTCAAGTTACCAGTTTAAAGAAACTGTTTATAAAAAAAAATACGGTAAAGTTGGGGGGTGATAGCGTCTAATCTAGATACGAAACAATAGGAATGCGTGAACTGTAACTAGTTGGTGAATAATTAAAGCTTTGTTGTTACAGTTCAAATAATGATCGGATATCAATAAAAAGCATTTTCACACTATCAAACTGCTTTTACACTAATGCTCATAGCCTTTAGAAATAAAAAAAGATGAGCCTGATTAGTTATACCATAAATGAGAATCTAGACATTATTTGCATAACTGATTCATGGGTTAATGAAGAATTATATGGAAACTCCTTTCAGGAATATGAAATAAACGGATATTCACTTTATTTATACCAGCCGAGCCGTAGCAGGATAAGAACGCCGTTGGAATAATGTGGCGCTTCTAGATATAAAAAAGCAATATTTAATCTGTAATGAAAGATGACTGACTTTAAAATTAATCATGATATTGAATCCGGTGGTGGGTAGATATCCTAAATGTACAATAAAATCACGTATAGAAATAGCGGGCATGTTTATAGACCTCCTGGCCAGAGTCAAAATTAGACGCGGACAAAGTGAAAGAAAAATTTCAACAGACCTGCCATAGTGGGAAAAAGGTATTGTTCATAAAGCGGTGCAATTTTAATTTTCCTGCATTCATTGGATTCCCTTGTCTAGTATGGACCATAGTATTCTGTATTTATACAATTGTCTACATACTAGCGTTAAAAATTTTTGCGCCAGATGGACCATCTGAAACCCACCAAAGACACGATGCACTATTAGAGCTTACTATTAAACTAACGATGAAACAGTTGGGTTTGATGAGTTAGCAGTTGAGACAATTTTCAGGGCCTATAGTCACCACAATATAATTAGATTTAATATGAATGTGATATTTGGGCCCAAATTGCAAGTTAATAAGCCAAAACAACTGATAGATTCCGAAATGGCGATTTTACCAATTTCGCAGACATGTGCTTAGTATAACTGACTGGGATAAAAGAGTTAAAGACCAAACCTGTTTTATCATGTGGGGAACATTTTAAGCAAGTTTTAATGAATATTCAGTTAGCTTATGTTTTAAAATAAAACCAATGTAGCGGCTGACGAAGAGAAAATACTGTTTGTGGGATAGAGAGATAAGAGCAGAAAATTAATGAAAAGCGTAGCATGTTTTAAAAATATTCAAGGTGCTTAATAGGAAAAATGAATTTAGAAAAATTATAGAAAAATAGAAATGAACTTAACCAGTCAATAAGAAACGCAAAGAGAGAGGTAGAAATTAATTTAGCAAGGAACATAAGTGAATAAGGAACCTGAAGAAGTTTTTTACTTTTTATAAATTTAAAAGTAAGAATAGGAAAATTTGTCAATTAAAATTGATGAAAATTTAGTGAGTTCAGATGAGCGAAGCATGGTCAACAGTTTCAGCTTATTTCTGGTTCAGGTGTTTACTGAGGAAAGATTAGATAATAGTTTGGAGACTAATAGTTCTTGTATGCATGTAACAAATAGACTTACAGAATTAGAATTTGACGTAAAAGATATTAAACGTTTACTAGACCATATTGATCCATGTACTTTGAGCAATACCATTCTTTCCATTATGTGAAGTGTACTATCCAGCGAGTTGGAATGATTTTGATAACATTAAAATATGGAATATCAAGCCGTTTTTGAATTTTTGCCTTCAACCTCATTCTTTTCCAGATTCATCTCAGTATTTTTATTATAAAATTCTTTATCAAATCTCGACAATAAATATCCGCGCAACATCCGCAGGGTAAAGCGCGGGTGCGGATGCGGATCTTTAATAATGTGCGGATGCTCCGCGGATGCGGATGTTACCTGCATCACTAATATATATATATATATATATATATATATATATATATATATATGTAATAATATTATATATATATATATATTATATATAATATTACTATATATATACATATACTATATATATAGTATATATATACTATATATATATATATAGATAAAAAGTTACTTAAACGCCCACACGGAACGGGAGCTCGGATCAAAAAAATTTTTCACAGGTAGCCTCTATGATACATGAAATAGACCTTTTAGAATCAAAAAAAAAAAAAAAAAAAAAAAAAAAAAAAAAAAAAAAAACAATCATATCTCAAAAACTACTATAGCTACAGCGAAAAGGAATACATTTTTGGAATCCTGGTAAAATTTAGTAAGGAAAATGTAATTAAAGAATACCCCAAGGCGATAACCGCACGATGGCAGAGTCGGCGGTCTCGCGGCCTTCCGGCGAACTACCGCGCGGTAGGACTATTTCCCCCCCTCCGGGGGAGGTCTCCGCGAACCCCCGCCTCTTTGGTATTGCGGATGTCGCGGGCGGTTCCTCCCCTCCCCTACGCGTATGAAAACGTGCCCCCCTGTGTTCCCCGCGGCTCGAGCCCCCTAAATTGCCGTGTAATACCTTTTCAAATAATATATATAATTTCGCCCCTAGAGCAGGTAAAAAAAAAAAAAAACTAGAACATCTCTATTTCGACCTAGGCAACATCTAGTTATTGTAATCTAGCATGCCCTACCTGCTGAAAATTGTTTTTTTGATCGAGCTCCCGTTTCCCGTGTGGGCGTTAAGTAACTTTTGTCCATATACTATATAGTATATATATATATATATATAATATATTACTATATATATATATATTATATAATATATATATATATATATATATAAATAATATAAATATAATATATATATATATATACTATATATATATAATATATATATATATTTCGATACATCGAACTTTTTGTATAATGTTCTATGTCAAGGGCTGGCCAACCTTTTGTGCATACCATGCGCCAAATATTTTCACAGACGAGTTCAGATGCCGCCATATATATATATATATATATATATATATACTATAGGTGTTATATATAATATATATAGATATATACTTATATATAATAATATTATTATATATAATATATATATATATATTTAAAATTATATATATATATACTATATATATACTATATATATAATATATATAGAAATCACAGAAATGAGATTTCTCTATTAATTATATTTTAAGAATTCTTTGATTTAAAAAATACGGCAACACTAATTTCTAATATGCTTGCTGATGAAAAAAATAAAAATCAATAATTTAAGAAATATGAGAGAACACTACCTCACTATCACTGATAAACACAAAATTTCAAATGATGATCATTGACGATGTTTTATTACAAGGTAATTTAATATGAATTTAATATGAAATTTAATATGAATTTTGGCGGGAAAATATATTGAATATAAGTCGACGCTACAAAATAAAATGCATAAACATTACGATATTTGTTACATCCTTCTTTATATCTTGCCAGATTTAACAAATTTCTGGAAATAAAATGAATTTTTAGTTTTCATTAAATAAATTTGTAAAAATAGGCTGATGTGCCCAGTTAAAATATAAAAATCTCCCAAAAAGTCTAGCCGTAGCAATTGCCGCCACTCTCATAATCACCGAATGCCCGCCAAGTTTGCCATGCGCCAAGGTTCGCCAACCCCTGTTCTGATGTTATTTTGCATGATCTTTACGAATTTATTATTTTTTTAAAAAAATTATCTACGATAGATACGTAGGCACGAAAGTATATATATATATATATATATATATATATATATATATATATATATATATATAATATATATATATATATATTATTAATATATAATATAGAAATAATTTATATATATATAATATATATATATATATTATATATATATATATATATATATATATATATATATATATATATATATATATATATATATATATATATATATATATATATATATATATATATTCCTAATTGGGAAGGTTGGGTGACAAATCGTACCAGAAATTTATGAATTGAGGTACACAAATCACACTCTTTTAAGTTGTTTATCAAAAAAATTAGTCAATTTAGTAAATGGTGTCATATAGGCCTATTCATATTATTTTATATTATTATAGTTATAATATTAGTTATTAGTTTTTAATATTATCACTACAACAAAAAAATATTAAAATAATTTTTTTACACTTTTTGTATGAATCAGTTCTTCTAAATAAATTTATTTCATTAAATGTCTCATTATTACTTTCAGTGAATTATAGCTATTTTTGGTCAGCGTTTAGTATATCCGTCATATGTATCTCAAAAACTATTAATGCTACAGTAAAACGGATTACATTGGTGGAATGCTGGTTCAATTTTAGTACGGAAAATGTAAAAAAAAAAATAAATAAAAAAATAAAAATAAAATTATATCTCAAAAACTACAAAACAAAAAGAAAAAAAAAAAAAATTTTTGAAAACCTGAAAAAATTTCACATAAAAAAAAAAAAAAAAAAAAAAAAAAAAAAAAAAAAAAATTATTGTTAATAATTATAGTAATATGATTAGAAGGCCTATTTAGAGACCTTTTATTGGTTTCTCGTTAAAATAAATAGACTTTCTATTAAAATAAATAGACTTTCTATCAAATTTTGGTTTTTTTTTAAACTAAAGAATACCCCAAGGGTATACCGCACCGATGGCAGGAGTCGGGGTCTCTCGCCTTCGGGGAACTACGGGTAGGACTAATTCCCCCCCACCGGAGGTCTCCGGAACCCCCGCTCTTGGGTATTTGGGTGCGGGGGTTCCTAAGCCCCTCCCCTACGGGCTATGAGAAAACCACGTCCCCGCCTATTTCCCCGTCGGCTCATCTCTCT
>JABUQX010097982.1:10000-20000 GCA_015478945.1 Trachelipus rathkii | reverse complement strand
GTCCTCAGAGACTATGGGAGTCTTATGTGGTGGCGCTTGACATTTCGAAAGTATGGCATGAGTCACTACTCTCTAAGATCTTTCTTCAGGATTCCTCCTTCTCTTTGCTTACTCATGTCTAGTTTTCTCTCAGATCGCTCTATATAGTATAAAGGCACTTGTTGATGGAGTGATCTCTTACTATTTTCCCCGCTAAATGTGGTATAACATAAGGTTCTGTTGTATCTCCAATTTCATTTTTCTTTTAGTTAACGATCTTCTCATCTGCTCTTCTAACTTTGTTCATTTTTGTGTGGATGACCTAACTCTCATTTCAAATCTACTCTCTCCTTTGCATCTAAACTTGCTTCTCGACTTTGTTTTCCAATTCTATTCTTGTCGATCTGGATAAAAAAACTCAATTTCTTAACATCTCTCTCAAAAACATATCCTAACTTTCCTATGTCGAAAGACGGCACTCCCGTCTCTTTTGTAGATAATATAAGCATTCTTAGTCAGTAAACTGACAATAAACTAACTAGGAAACCTCATATCATAATGGTTGCTGAGATGGGGTCAAAAAAGCCATGAATTCTCTTCAAGTTGCGGGAATTTTTTACTTACGAGCAGTTAGTTACTCCAATTATACAGGGCTCTTATCAGAATGGGGTACTGTTCAATCATTTGGGAGACCCCGGTTCCAGCCTTCTTTTGGATAGGGTTGAGTCTAAGGCTAAAAGACCAATAAACTGTCCCTTACTTTCAAACTCCCTTGACCCTCTATCTCTGCCAAGTTACGCTGATGCACATTCTCTTTACTATGGGTATTACAACGGCAGGTGCTCGAGGGACTTAACCTATCGCATACCACCTCCACTGCGTCTCCCTCATAGCACAAGGGGTGCCCTACATTTTCATAAATTCTGTGTGAATATTGGAAACCCCAGGCTTGTTCGTTTTGATGCCTCTTTCTTTCCATTCACCTCTTTTTCTATAGAACTCCCACTCTTATCTGTATTTCCTGCTACATTTAATCTTCATCTTTTTAAGGCCTCTGTTTACGCTAGCTTTAGAGATTTGCGTTAGGCTTGTGATTGGGTGGGCTTTCCTTTTTTTCTTTTAATTTATATTTCACTCCCTCCTTGAAAAGGACTCTACCGTGAATGGTGGTTACCTGCAATTATATATATATATAATATAGTATATTATATATATATATCATATATATATATATATATATATATATATAATATATATATATATATATATATAATATATATATATATATATTATATATATATATATATATATATATATATATATAATATAGTATATATATATCGTTCAGCATCCCGAAAAGTTCAGGCATGTAACTAGAAAACTATAACAGCTACACGAAAATAAATATCATTTTATTAATCAGGAGACATTTTTACCGCAGAAATTTAAAAAAAATAAAAAAAATAACGCTTTTAAAAAATTAAAATTGTTAAAAATCTTTGAAAATATTACAGGTTTATTTGACAAACTTCGATGAGTGCCGCTTACTACGACTTGATGACGGAAAATGTTGTCCAAATTGGATTTTTATTTTTTTTAAAACGGACAAATACCACGGTGATAAACAAGGAAGAACGATGGATACAGCTGAGATTTCTCGGGCCTGACCGGGGGACGACGGGGGAGGGACCAAGGTCATCCTGGTTTAGTATTCAGAGGTGAACCCCCTAAGAAGGAATTTAAAAGAAAAAAATAATATTTCTCCAAATCTATATTATAAAGCGACATTTTGCAACTTTTTCTCTCGAGACTGGAGCTTTTCCAATGGTCTTTTCAAGTCGATCAGAGCCTGCACTTTTACTAATATTAATATGGGAGTTATTTTTTCATAGATGTTAGAATAAAAGGATAATTTTTTTTTTTAATTTTCTGCCTAATTAAAAATTGTCTCCTGATTAATAAATTGATATTTATTTTCGTGTATATGTTATAGTTTTTCTAGTTACTCGATCCTGAAACTTTTTCGGCTGATGCTGGTCCTATATAATATATATATCATATATATATATTATATACTCATATATTAGTATATATATTAGTATATATATATATATACTAATTATATATATATAGTATATATATATAATATAGTATAGTATATAATTATATATATACTATTAGTATATATATATAATCTAATGTATAGGTCCCTTTGGCGTGTTCGCTTATTAAGCTATATTGACGAGGGCAGCATATTATGATATAAGGTTATTAAGATTATTAAATTGACAATATGCGGAAACCACAATAACCAGACATTTGCAGTTTACTCGCTTATATATAGATATACTATATATATATATATTATATATTATAGTATATGATATATACTATATATATATATACTATATATATATATATATATATATATACCTATATATACTATATATATATATATAATATATATATATACATACAGTATATATAACATATTATATATATATATATACATATGTATTTATGTGTGTAATATATATATTATATATTATAATATATATATATATATATATATATATATAGTATAGTATATATAATATATATCTATTATATATATATATTATATAGTATATATAATATATATATGCTACTACTTGAACTGCATGTATGTATGTGTGTTTCCGCCATATTGTGAATGTTATTAATCTTATAACCTTAATCATAATGTGCGGCCAATTGTATACTAATTATTACAATCACGCCAAAGGCCCTACAACTATAATAATACTATCCACGTTCAAGTTGGTAATATCAACTATCTTCGTATAATACAGGGTTTTATATCTACTATTTATATATATATATATATATATATATACATTATATATATATTATATAATATATATATATATATATATAGACTATATATATATATATATATTATATATTATATATATATATATTATATTATATATATTTGCCGAATTATTTTTTTTCAAAAAAGAAAATTAGGAATAAAAATCTTATTTTTTATCCTAGACCTATTTATTAATTTTCTTTTTCCGACGTCCACGAAAATTCATATAAATAAAACATTCTCCCCCCCACCCCCATCTCGACTTGTAATTTTCTTACTGGTCGACCGCGTCGTACGAGCTTTCAATCCCCCCTACTTGCTTCTCCTTTCTGATAACACTTCCCGAGTTTCCATTTCGCCCCAATTTTTTTTTCTAATCCTAGTGTGCTTCTTCTTTGTTTTGTTCGTCGATCCTTATATTTTGCACGAATTCTATTTACATATCCTGATAATTACAAAAACTTTTCAAAATTTTATTCATGAAAATTCTGCAAGGGAAATTTAAATCAATTTCGCGCACGTAAGGCTTTAGCATCACTTTAAGGGAGTATCATCTCCCCCCTCATGCTCTCCAGGCCAGCTATTAGCCTCGCCGGAATTAATTATTCTGATTTCGTGAGTCCTATAGCATGTGCATATTTCGAGCCCCTTATGGTTTGAATACTCTTTTCCAGCTTGGTGAGTCTAATAACTTTTTAACTCAGTAATTCAGCTTTAGGACTCTCATATATACATATACTCTCCCATCCCTCTCTTATAAAATACTTCTCAGCTATAAAATCTTTCCCTAGGTTCCTATGCTATTAACACCTCTTATGAGTTGCCTGTAGTCTCTCTTTACCTCAGGCCTGCGGTGCCTGAGCAGAAATTTTTTTTGTGCCGCGCCTATAAGGCTCACGCCTAATAGTGAGAGAAATTAGATTTTACATTTGAGCGTAATTTACCGGAAAGAATATGACTGGCACTTAGAATAGTCTCCAATATAATCTTTTATTTCCCCTCACAGAACATTGATTATTAGTTTATATATATTATTTTATGCTATTTTTTACGCTTCAAGAGAATCAGTGTATGAATTATAAACCCAAGATTGTGAGAAGCGTCATCTTATGGGATTATATATAATATAAAATATTCATTTAACTGCGGAAGTGAAATGGAAGAGAAGTCAATGTCATCTCATTCTACCTTCCTGGTAATCTGGTCCATCTTTATTTACTTATTTTTTTATTCTTTTTAAATGTGAGACTCTATGTGTAAATATAAGTGTCGAAGCAGATATTTATTTATATAATATATATTTGTAATTTTTATATATTATATGTATAGAATAGTCATTTATGTGCACACAAGGAGAATAAAGAGTGTATTTTATTTTTTATTTATTATTTAATTAACATCTCTTATCTTAACCTATGTTGATGGTCAGCATGTTTCCGCATTCCCTGTGAAGATGATTTTACTCCTGCTTGAGACGTGTGCAATATAAAGTTTATATATTAAATAGCTATAATTTTCATTAGCTTCATGTTAGACATCCTCCTTAGAATTCATTTATAGAGTTTTTCAATCCGTCCTTTTATCTCAGATATAATAATTTTTTTTGAAATTACCACCACTCTGTTCAAATAAGTCGCTAAACAAGCTTATTTTTTGAAGGAGATTGATACCTTCTGGTAATTGAAGTCGCCGCTCATATAGGGTCATTGTCCTAAATTTTTACCAAAGTTACTTTTGAGACTTTTAATATTATTGATTTCCTTCATCATCTCTCAAAGTTTAATTATACTATAATCAGTTACTTTTATGTATAATTATTATTAGCGAAAAGATTTAGGTGATATTTTTGAAATTTTTAGTTTCACTGAATGGCAAATTTTCTTTTAGGTCTTTAAAATAATGAGGTTCTCTCCAGTATTTTTGAGAGGACGTGCCAAATTTTTAGAAGCTTTATAAATTTTTTCTTTTGTAAGGTATTTAATATTTCTTTTATCTATAAGTTTCAGGATGGGTGCTATTAAATTTTTTGTAGCATATTTGCTATAGTTTTTAAGGTAAAATGTTGCTTCATCATAAATTTGTCGATTTTTTTTTTTAAGTAGGTTTATTGTTTAACGAGAGATCTAGGTATTGATTTTTTTGGAGTGGGCGTAGGTGTTAAAAATTTAGTTCGGCTTATATGAGACCTTGGTCTTTTGGTTCTTGTATGGTTGGGAAAGTCGTTTTTCTCATCGGTAAGGTTATTTATATTTTTTTTTGGTTACCTACTACTCATAGTTTGTTGTTACGGGGGTCTAAAAATTTCGCTTTTCCTACGTCTTAAGTAGCAACACCCAAGACCATAAGAATCAATACCCCCAATGCGGGCAAATTTATAATTTTTAAATCTATAAACTTTTACGATCGAGATGTACCAAAGACTTTCTTTATTAACTATTTTAATAAGATTATATACCGGTGATTTTTTTAGTCCTCTCCATACCGAGTTGTATACATATATATATATTAAATATATATATAATAAGCGTGTACCAGGAACTGGTATATTCATTATCGTAAAACGTAGGTCATATCTAGTATTATTTTTTAATTTATATATTATATATATATAGTATATATATAATATATATATATATAATATACCATTATATATATATATATATATAGTCGATATACGAAAAAAATCGACTTTTGTGATTTTCTCTTGTGGTGTTTTTAATTTTTTAAATCTTTCTTATATATATAGATATAATATTATTTATAGTATATATGTATTTGGATATGTTAACTTATTGTAGATTTTTGTGCTTATACTAATAGTTTAATTTCTATTTTAAGGATCCCATTATAAAATTATTAACGCAATTTTATTTCTGTTTTCTTAAAAAATAAAAAATTGCAATCTCTTTCATAAATTTCTTCATTTCTGTTCTTTATTTCTTTGTCTCTCTTTCAACGTTTTTAAATTCTTCCACAGTTTTTGTAAGCAAAACCATTTATGATCATCTTTCCACATATGGTTTTTCATAAATATTTTTAACCTATCATAGATTTTAGAACTTTATAATTATATATCATCATCTTAGTTCATTTAACCTAATCTACCATTGCACAGATTCACACCATCTCAATATTTATTCATTAATTCTCTTTAAACAACTTGTTTTTATAGTGCAGCACAAGATCTTCTATTTATATAAGAGAAAGCTTTCATTTTCAAGCTTTAAGCAATTTCAAGTACTTTCTTAATATATCTTTCAGAAAGAGTATATAATCCATTACTATTATGAGTATTTTCATTTTTTTTAAATTTTGTTCAAATAAAGATGAAATTACTCTTCATTATTAATAAAATTACTCTTTATTATTATTGAAATTACTCTTCATTATTATTAAAAAACATTTAAATTTTACTTTCTTTTTCCTTACCTTCGGTTACATCTTCATCTCTAACAAGTTTATTGTTTGTGTGTGTTATATTATGTTGATCTGATGAAGAAGTTGTGAAGTATTCTAGATTTTGTGATGATAAAAGTGATTTATTGTCATGATTATCCACTTCATCTTTTGAGTTAAGAGAAAATGGATTTATAGCATCATAAATAGGCAGATCTTTTCCATGGTTTCGTTGGTTAAGATTGAGATTTTTTTTTTTTTTTTTTTTTTTTTTTTTTTTTTTTTTTTTTTTTTTTTTTAATAGCTTTCCGCGTCTTGAGAACCATTCGGTTCCATTTTCAAAAACAACTATCGAGCAGTTTTTTTTGATAATGACCCGGTGTTAAAGAACAGTTCGTGCGCAAGGAAAGAAGCGAATCAGCTCTAATATATTATAATAGGATATATATATTATATATATAAATATATATATATATATTATAATATATATATATATAACTACTATATTATATATATAATATAATATAATATATATATATATATATATATAATATAATATTATATATATATTATTATATTATATATATATATATATATATAAATATATATAATTAGATATAAAACCGTTCACACCACGGAACAGAGCCCTATTCTAGGAGTGGGGAACTTCTCTAAGTAATTTCTACATAGGATCCGGACTAGCTGGATCGAACCCGGGCCATGCCATACAACTCTCTGTCGCTCTAACCGAGATTCAGCCACTGTAGATGCAATATATAATATAAATATATATATATATATATTATATATATATATATAATATATATATATATATATATATATATATATATATATTATATATATATAATATATAGCATGTGAATGTTTGCAAGTAGGTGTTCAAAGTGAAAGCATTTAAAAACCCATTATCAAGGCTAAAATAATTATGAACTTTAAAAAAAATTAATAAAAGAAAACAAAATTAAAAATATATATATATATTATATATATATATATATAATATATATATATATATATATATATGATATATAATATATATATATAATATATATATATACCATATTAGATTACTGTATATACAAGTATGCAAACTATTTTAAATGTTGGATAATCAAGGAACTAGGAACGGTCTGCTCAGACATTAGTGAAATAAATATGTGGACTTCCCTTGAGCTAACATGAAATTAATTTTAATTTAATCAAAATAAGGAAAGAAAAATGTTATGAGGAAAAAAATGGGACACTAAAGAACATATTGGAACCACTTCGATGGTCAATGCAGCGGAAGACTGGAGGACAGGAGGTTGGAATTTTAAGCATTCATAGTTGTAAGCTGTTGTGTACGAGAGAATTCCATGTAACGGCCAACGCAACAGCCAGCTGTTCTTTTGTTGTTGCATAAACTTTTACTTTAAAATAATAAACAATTTAAAAAGAACAGTACCGAGAGTGGAAAGTAAACTGCTAAAAGAAAAAAAAAAATGAAGATAAGCAGCTCCTAAGAAACAAGAAGAAACAGTAAGCAATTTGTGATATATATTAGCGCTTTGTTTAGAACATTGAGATTGAATTGGGCAAGAAAGCCAACGAAAAGAAACAAAAGCGATCCCAGTAGACTCAGGGTAGAGCACTCGCCCACTACAAAGCAAAAGTCCGGTCCCAAAAGTTCACAACTTCGCGTTGCGGTGGGAGGAATGTGAGCCTAATTCTCTCCTGGGCTTGGCTCCGTCCTGCTCGAACGTTAAAAATTGAGCACACCCCCCTCCTTGATTAGTGCTCTGCCCGTGAGTGGTGACAATTTATCTCTCGATTAAAAAAAAAAAAAACAACAAAAAAAAAAACAATAGCGAAAAATGAAATAATCAGAAAAATTGAATAGCCACCAAAGTAAAAATCTCTTAAATAGACAAACTAGAAGCACCGTTTGCGGAACTGGCCAATTTTTTAAAGGGGGGGGGGGACGGAAGAATATTGGAAATAGAAGAAGGACATCTTGGATATACCAAATTTATAGCAGAAGAAACAAACACTGATCAGGAGGAAAGCTGATGAAGATAAAAAGAGAGATAATTAATGTGTAATAAAATGGGGAAAAAGAGAGGGAAAAAATTTAATTACAAAAGGGTAGAGATAATTAAAGATGATTTAGGAATATTAAGAACCAATTGTTGAGGTGCATAGCTTGGTAGAATTGCGGAAAACAACAAAAATGAATCCTATCCTGAAGAAAAAAAATATTACTAAGAAAGGCCTCACGGCTGTCGGAGGATATTTATTTATGTGCCAGATAAGAGAGCGAGAGAGAGAGAGACGAGAGAGAGAGAGAGAGACGGTGAGGAGAGAAGAGTGAGAGAGAGAGAGAGAGGACGATGGAGAGAGAGATCAAGAAGGAGAGTGAAGAGAAGAGAGAACTGAGAAGGAGAGAAGGAGACGAGAGAGAGATGAGGATGAAGAGAGGAGAGAGACCGAGACGAGAGGAGAGAGAAGGAGAGAGAGAGAGAGAGAGGACGAAGAGAGAGAGAAAGAGAGAATGAGAGAAATAGATAAAGGGAGAGAAAGAGAGAAAAAAGAGAAAAGAGAAAGAGAAAGAGAAAAATAAAGAGAAAAAGAGAGATAATAAAGAAGGAAAAGAGAAAGAGAGAGAGAAAGAGAGAGAGAGAGAGAGAGAGAGAGAGAGAGAGAGAGAGAGAGGAGAGAGACGAGAGGAGAGAGAGAAGAAGGAGAAGGGGAGAGAGAGGAGAGGAGAGAGAAGAAAGAGAAAGAGAAATAGAAAGAAAAGAGAAATAGAAAGATTAAGAAAGAGAAGATAAAGAGAAATAGTAAGAAGAGAGAAAGAGATGAGAAAGAGAAAGAGAAGAGGAAAAGAGAGAGAGAGAGATGAGAGAGAAGAGAGAGAGAGAGAGAGAGAGAGAGAGAAAGAGAGATAGAGAGATTGGAATTCTGCTCCAAGAAAGGAAACAAAATAAAGAAACTTGGCTTTATTTGAATCAGGTGGAAAATATGTAACACGAAATTTTGATAAGCAAAACAGCGATAAACCAAACCGGTTAAATCGAAAATAGCAAATCTCTAAATATGATTAAACAAAAAATCTATTTTCCATTATTATTATTATTATTATTATTATTTTATTATATTATTATTATTATTATTAGTATTATTATTGGGTATTTTGTGTTGTCGATGATACAGTGGTTTGCTGTATTCTGTTAAACTCTCTTTCTGAAACATATATCTAAATGAATAATTTATTTTCTTTCAATACTTTTTCAGTAGATAAAAAATTTTTTCATACTGTTCAATATTAATATAAAAGATATAGAAAAGAATATATTGTAAAAAAGCATTAAATTTATATTCATATTTAGCAGTTCATATTGATGTTCTATTGATAAAAAATAAACTAGTGAAATTTAAAAAGGAAAATGTTAAATTTTTTTTTTTTTATTAAGGAAGAACCAAATTATGTAACGTGCGCCGATGGTAAAGGCTATGAGAATCCAAGAAACAAAACAAAAATAAATTATACGATAAATAAGCATATAAAATTTATGATAAACATTATAAGAAAAAATTATCACATCATCGCAAAATTTCTCACTTTGTATTATCATCTCAAATGAGATTACATAACGGTAAATTTTAGATTATTTATTAATATACTTGTGTATATATCACTATATATTTACTATATATATATATATATATATATATTATATATATATAATATATATATATATATATATAATA
>JABUQX010097982.1:0-5000 GCA_015478945.1 Trachelipus rathkii | reverse complement strand
GCATACTACTATATATACATATATATATATACAAATATCACCTACTATATAATATATAATATATAAATATATAATACTACTATTAATAATAATATTAATAGATATATATATTATATATATTACATATATATATATATGATATATATTTGCTGAAGTCCATCGGACGAAGGTCGGGATTATTTTCTGTACTTCTTTAATTAAATTTTTTTTTATTATAAATTATAGTTTAATAAAAAGGAACTAAATATTCTTGAATTTAATAAAAACTATATGGGATAGTAGTTCTCCTTTATTTAATTAGCAATTTTGTTAGTTATATCCTTTGCTAATAAAAGATTAATTTTCAACAATTTTCCATCTGATCCATAAGAAATTCCCACATTTTTTTTTACATAACTTTAAAATACGTTTAATTTTAAAGAACTTTTTCCAACCAAATTTTTTTAGAAAAAAACGGGGTTGCAGAAAAACTCTCCTAAGCCCAGAAATTATTTAAATTCTTCATAGAGCTTCATATACCTATGAGACATTGGATTTCTCAATTTCCTAAAATAAAGAAATGAAAATAACAAGGGAAAATTCCATGCCGCTTGGTCGAGTTAGCTGTCAATGCGACTGTTGCAATTGCTACTTTATGAGCAATTGAGTCCCGTTTGCATCATTTAAAGTTCAATAGCTCTTGCTATGATTTTGGTGTTTATTTTATCTATTTTTATGCAGGGCTGTTGAACTTTCCACGTTTCACGCTGTAAACGTAAATTATTAACCATGGAGAAGGACTGTCATAGGAGCATATAATAGCAGTAATTTGAATAAAACAAGTTAAACTTTCTTAAACGAATTTATCAAGATATTGATCGGGGCATTTCAGCTTCTCTCTCTCTCTCTTGTGAGGCAAGAAAAAGTAAAAAATATTTAAGGATGCCCAGCAAGGAATCCAAAGTTTAAAATACTTGGCAAGTATAAATATAAATGTCTATAGAAAATGAGAATCCTAATTTAAAATGATGAGCAAAGAATCCTAGAATTTAGTCTTAAATTGCGCCACAAGGAATGCCAAATTTAGTAATACCCCATAGCAAGGGATCCTAAAAGTTTAAAGATACCTAGTAAGGAATCCTAGCTGTGTGCAATATCATGCCATTTGATACCAACTGCCTTCCGCAAAAATTAAAGTGGAAAAAACATTTCTAATATATTAATACAGCAACGACGCCTATTCTGTATTTTGGTCTTTAATGCATATTTTATGAGTATTCTGTTGAAAATTGAAGCCTGTATCCTAACTTTTATCTCTTCAAAAGGGGGTCCGGTCTCAGACTAGAAAACGCTATCAGTATCTTGTCTCTGCTTTCACTAACTAGTACTTCAATAGAGCGGCCCCGTACCCTACTGCCCTTAGGGCTTTCCACCTAAATGAAAATTACAGATTTCGATTGGATGTATCGCATAGAGAAGTGATATTCCTTATTTATTTTCTTTCACTATCAACTGAAACTCAACTTTACTTCAAACTCATTATTTTTGTCAACATTTCGAAGAGACGCTACATTCAAGGGATAACAGGCGTCTTCAACCTTAGAAAATCATGGTACTTATATTTCGCTAAATTTTCCGCAGGGTTGCTTGCAATTTCAGAGTATTACCTCATTCATCTACAGAAATCATGATGTTCATATATTACGCCCGCAACTGTTCTTCGTGACGCAATAGCATACTGCGACTGAAGAGAGCAAGTGAATAGGAAAGAACTGACTAGACGGAAAGACCTAGATTACTCTCACTTTATCATGAATGAACGCACGTTTGCAGCAGGAATGGGAGGTCGACGTAGATTGACAGAGATGAAATATTTTACCAAAGTAGAGTGCAAGCTTGGAAGCACAAATTTTAAGACCCAGAGAATGAATATCATCAGGACCGTAAGCCTTTTTAGTGTTAATCTCAGAGAGAACGGAAATAACGTCTTCAGAAGAAATTAGTGTTTGTCATAAATGAGTTGAAGGGATGGGTAGAGAAAGCACAGGAAACGTATAAGGTAGAATTAGAGGCAAAGACTTGAGCGATGACTTCGCCTTTAGCAGAGGGTAAAATTACAGTCGTGCCTTCGGAAGATACTAGAGAAGGGAAAGAGGAATAAGCAATTAGAGTTAATATTCTTGCAAAATGCCAGAAAGAACGAGAGAAACTAGAAAACAGAAATGAATTTACTACGGAGAAAAAGAGTTTTGAATGCCACGGAAGAGAGATTCTACACGATTCAGGGATGAAATATAAGTTCCCAGAGTTTCGTGAGTTTGCAGAATTCCAGAAAGCAGCGTCCCTGCAGCGGCGAAAATCACGTGAACAAGCGGAATTAAACTAAGGTTTGTTAGCTTTAGTTGAAAGGAAAGAACATTGAACGTACCCCTTCATGCCAAAGAGAATTACCTCGGAAATGAATTCTGCGCACTCTTAGGAATCATTCCCACTGAAGAAATTGTCATTTGATTCTCAATCTTCCCTCTTACGATATATATCCTCCTCCTCCCTGCGGCCTTCTCTCCTATTTCCTTTCCGGTCGATCTGAAGCAGCTGTAGTAGACGTCCACCTCTCATTCTTTAAATTTATATTAATCGTGATGTGCTTCAAGGCTCTGTCCTATCAGCAACTTTTTTTTTACTCTTCATTAAAAACCTGCTCTCTCTTATCACTTTGTCGCTTATCCACTCCTATGCCGATGACTCCACCCTTAATTACCCCCTCCAATTTAGGAGTCGATCATCTACCAACAATTAACGCATTTCAGGATGCTGACCTGACGACAAAGGCTTTTTATGCATATAACCCCTCCCTCCCTCCCCCTCCTTTACTACCCTAGCCCCCCAACATGGAGGGCTTTTCGATATGTTAACTCGACTACTCTCACTACCTCTTAAATCTCTTTCCTGTCGTCGACTGCTGCATCACTCTTCTTATACAATACCTATGCAATGGCACTGATCTTCTTAACTCTCTAGTCGAATACCTTCTCCTTTGAGGAGATATTGTGCTAATCATCTTTTCTTTGACTAACCCTCTGACCCCCAGACTTAATTGCTATGCTCAATCTTTCATGTTCATCATGGTAAAGTTGAACACACTCCTTTCAAACTTACTTTAATTATACACGTTTATTATACACGTCAAACGCTTCTGTATCGGGGGGTATGTTTCGGTCTCTTGATTTGAGCCTTGGATTCTTTCTCTCCATCAGGTGAAATTGTAGGTCTCCTACCTGTTGCCCACCCAGAGGTTATATATATATAATTATATATATATATATATAATATATATAGTATATAATATAATATATACTATATAATATATATATATATATATTAATATAAGTATATATAATATATATATATAAATACTAAATATATATATATATAATAATATATATATATATTATATATATAATAATATATACTATATAATATATATAGTATATATATATATATATTATATATATATATAAATATATATATATATATATATTATATATATAATATGCATAGTATCATATATATATAATATATTATATATATATATATTAATATATATATAATATATATATAACTATATATATATATATATATATATAATATATATATATAGATATATATATATATATATATTCCTCACTAATAAAGGGGAGTAATATTAACCATTGATACAATTCAAATACAAGAAAATATACTTGTATGCTATTTTATATGATAAAAATAAATTCTTACTTGCTATTTAGCAAAATGATTAATAACTTCCTCCATTTATTTTGTGTAGCTATGATGAACAACTTATTATTACAGCCAGTTCTGTTAGTCTTTCTCCCCTGTAGATTGAGAAAGTGTTGTGAACCTTTTCAGGATAGATAAATATCTTTCTGGTAGTCCCTGTTGTGATTGTCGGAAAGATACTAAAATCCTTAACAATCCAAATGGGACTGTGTAGCTAAAAGAAGGCCCAGTTGTTTTTACTGTGTCAATAAAGTGTCTAATGTGTTGTATTCCACATGAATGTGAACAAGCAATGAACCAAACATGACAATAGCGCTGTATAATATCAAACATCTTGAAACACCTAAATCTTTTTTTTCGTCGCTGTTACCCACCATATCGTGGGGGGGGGGGGAGAAAGGGGGGGAAACCCCGGGAAAAAATTTTCCCCAAAGGGTAATATATATATTCACGTACCCAATTAATTTTCCCCAAAAAAAAAAAATACCTTCGTAGTATTTATTTCCTCTGCTAGAGATCCTCCTTTTGTACCTTCAACAATCACTAAATATAAATCTTCAAGAACCGTAAAGGTTTTCCTAATTTCTATTAAAACATACACTTAATTAAATTGATTTTATTATTATTTTTATTACTTTCTTATAATAAACTAAAAGACTAAAAAAAATTTGATACTGTAAATTATTCGGGTGGGGTTCAGACCCCATCAACCCCTCCCTGGCTACGTGTCATATATATATATATATACTATATAATATATATATATTCTCTATAGATTAATATATATATATGGATATATTATATAATATATATATATATATATATATATATATATATATATTATAATAATAATAATATATATATATATATATATATATATATATATATATATATATATAGTATATATACTTATATATATATATATCCAGTGGCGTAGCAGTGACCCATTATGCGGCATGCATAAAGTACTAATAATATATATATATATAACTATATATATATATATATACTATATAAATATATATATACTGTATTATAATAATATATATATATATAATATATAATATATATATATATAATATATTATATAGATAATATATATAATATACTAGATATATATATATATATATATAATTTATATATATATATATATATATATATTATATATATATATATAGCTAATATATTTATATATAATAATAATTATATAATTAATATATATATAAAATATATAGTGA